>OX352773.1:130109780-130212280 GCA_947095535.1 Poecilobothrus nobilitatus
AGAAATAAAACGCTAATTTTTTCTATGAAAAAAAAAATATATCACTTATAATAGAAAACAATAGTTTCTGTTTGTTTCTTCTCTATGCATTGCGACCCATAAACGTGATTGAAATTAAACTTTGCAGGAATATACCAGGCTTGGAAAAAGTCAATCACTATTTTTTCCAGTTCGTGAACTTGTTTCTGCAAAATAGGTTTTCACTTCTCCTGGGTAAAAGTTCAAATTGAAAAGGAAATTCATTGTGGAAACAAAATTATAGGATTCATTAACCCATTGCGGCACCAGACCGTTTTGAATACTATTTCGTGTTTTTTGCTCTGAACTAAAATCGGGTGGCTTCCACATTATTTGGAAATTCCACATTGATTGGAAAATTAAGCTAATAAATATGATTATTGCTCAAATAATTAAGCAAATTATCAATGAATCTACAAGTATAACTAATACAAAAAAAACTTCAATAAATCATGTAATAAATAATAATACTATACGAAGATAATATAGCTAATGTAGTAATGAAATATAAATTAGTAATCATAAAAGTATAACATTAAAAATTAAAAAAAACTATATTGAAAAGACAATAAAATTATTAGAATATAAAAAGGCAATAACTGAAATCTTAAAAGTAGTATTTTTTTCAGTCAAATGTTCAGTATTGGTTTATGATCTAAAAAATATTAATTAGCAAATTTATTATAATGAAAAGCTTTAATGAAATCGGTACTCCATTCGTTTCACTAAACCTTTTCTTCAAAAGAAGGAAGACTTCAAACTAAGGAAGAAACTTAACATGAATTGCAATATGGAAGAATTGAAATTAAGTGGTTAAAATATAAAAATACAATAAAACAAGATAAAAATATATTGAATACAAAAAATAAAAAAAATAATTTATAAAGTTCAAAATGCTTCAGATCAAAAAAAGAATAATTAAATCCAAAGTGTTAATAAATAACAAATATCTATAATGAAATAAAAAAAAGTTATATTTGAAAGTAAAAATTTTAAAATAGAATCAAAATAACTGAAAATTTCAATAAATATTTTTCTAAAAGTATTACACAAATACGTGATAGTATCCAACATTGAGTATCAAAGTATTATTATCACTGAACTGAACGAAATTTTCTAAATTCAGGCAAATATTAAACTTTAAAACAATATTGAAAACATTAAATAAAAATAATACTAGGTAACCTAAACTTATATTATGAAAAAGTCCGCTCGAAATAATTAATGATGACTGAAGTTTATCCGGAAAAGTGAAAGAAACAATTGAATATAAATTGGAAAAATAAATGCATAGCTAGAAGACTATGTGTATTTGCTAAAAAATCAGTTAATTGCAGAAACTCAAAGTGGTCACTGGATTTGGAAAAAAAAATTATTGTTAAAGGCTGTTGAATTTAGTCACAAATAACTGAAACTTGGCTATAAATAATAAAATAGTAGTTAGTGATGCCCGTGAAATATTACCAAAGAAATGAAAAATAGGGTATTTTTAATATGAACCAATAATGGTTTCAATCATACTCATAATACGACACAAAGCAGAATTTCAGCATTTTAATAATGAAATGGGAGTACTACAAGGAACTGTTTTTATATTCTTTTATTTCTTATTTTCATAAATGATTTTAAAAAGTTAGTGGATTATGTAAAATCAGTAATAATATTGGCTATAAATTGGAACTAAATGCAATAAAATTAAATCAGTGATATTAAGAGTGATGTACCTGTATGACCTGTTAAAAAAGTAAAATTAGTGAGAGAAAACAAAAGATTGGTACTAAAAAACTAAATTTCTTGTACCATCAGGTATTAATTAGAGGTGCAATAAAAATTTATAACCCAATGATTAAACCATTTTGAATACTATTCTACTACACTATAGCATTTGCAAACAATGATACTCTAAATAAATTGTGGAAGGTACAAAATAGAGGTATCAGAATTATAATAAAATGAGACTGATATACTTTTATAAAATAAATATTGGAGACTCCCATATGGTACTACTGAAGTTTGTGTATTCTGCTTCCTAAATACTTAAGCGATAGACGGTATATGTACAAGATATCATCAACCAACTAAAAAATATTTTAAATTAAAGGCTAAATTTTGTAGAAGTGAAAGGCCAAAATTATGATTTATAATGAATTCAAAATGTTGAATGAGCTACATAATAAAATTGAAACGCGCCGCTCAAAAAAGGTTATTCACCTTTGCTCTACGTTGATATGATTGAAAACGTGTGATTATATTTTAATTTGAAATTAAATGCAGTTGTCAAAAAAAAATTTTAGTATAATATAAGCGTCAAGTAGGTAAACACCTACTTTATACCTACTTGAGGTTTACCTAAAAATATTTTTTTTATAAAATTTAAAATTTTAGAAACTTTAGAATTAAAAATAAATTTTTTTTTTGACAAAAAGTTGTAATAAAAAATATGTATTTTGTTGGTTTCAAGATAATTTATAATAACTAAACAAATTTTTTTATTTGCAATTGATTTTAAAACGTGAATAATTTTTTCCCAAAAAGAAGTTTCATTTAAAGGGTTAGAAGTTAAATTTCCTACCAAATTATTTTCTTTTACCTTTCGTACCAATTTGTCCTGCGTATTTGTCCTGTTTTTTTATTTTTCTCCTAATGCAAAAATGTTAAAGATTAGAAAAGTTAAATTAAAAAAATAAAATTTTTCATTTTGTTTACTTAAAAGATTTAAAATAAATGTTTTTTTTTAATTTTTGAAAACGTGAACATACCCACGCGTTTCACACAACAAACTAACGCCGTACGTTTTCAACCATACAAATAAAGTAACTTAAAAAAAAAACGTTTTCCGTGCGTTTTCAATCATACGATAAAAGTTAATTTGACACATTTAATTATAATTTCGGTAGCATTTAAATTTTTCGTACTTTTTCAATCATAAAACCCTTTATAAAATTTAAAAGAAACTTATTAAAATATGTATACGTATGTACGAGTATATAAAAACATATTTTTATTAGTTGACTATTTTGTTATTAAAATTATAATATTAAATTAAATAATTATATTATTAATTTTAAAACTTAACAAATAATTTTATATTAAAACGTTTGTACAAAATTTTAATCTAAAACTTTTATTCATCTGTTATGGCTTTGTTAATTTACTTGTTTGCATATTATGCATAGTGAACTATTTACCCGATTGTAACCAATTTTTTAAGAATGTTTGATAAATAATGATTGATAAGGTCAGAATAACTTAACCCATTCTGAATCTGTCCAAACATATTCTTTTCTAATTGTGTCAAATTCTTGCAGTATACTTTAAGGACTTTAAAGAAGAATTTTGACAAATTTTTGAAAAACTCCCTTAACCCGTTCCAGAGCTATAATTTTTTAAAAAACTTTTGGCTTTTTCACGATCATATAGCTATACTATTTAACCGATTGATTTCAAATTTTGTGTAAAAATAGTTTCCTACAAAAGAAGTTCGCGGGATTTATAAGACCAAGATCTATTTACCCGTTCCAGCATGCGGATCTGTCAAAAATAAAAATCTTTCCGAATTGTGCCCAATTTATCAAAATAATTTAATTTCTTAAAAGAATAAGTTTGACAAATTTTTGAGAAGTTCCATTAACCCGTTCCAGTGCTACGCCATTTTAATGAAATTTTCGTCTTTTCATCATCATATCTATACTATTCGACCTAGTGAGCCGTGTACCGTACTGACACTACGACATTTTAAATTTTTGCCTTTTCTAACAAAACAAATTTTCTATCGATCTGCAAATACAAATTTCTAAAAGAAGCGTTTCCAATATTTTCGACCATTTTTTAATTAAATTTTGGTTCTCCTACAAAATCCAAATTTTAATGTATGCAAAAATAAAAATCCATGGTAGACATTATGTTTTATATATAAATAAAATTGAATAAGTACTTGCAACTGAAACAATGATTTTATTGTTTTCCGTTTTCTAAATAAATTTTTGTTTTTAATATTCAACTAATTAATATTCTCTTTGTTATTAAAAACGATTCCAAATCTTTTATAAACTTGTTGACTTTATGGAATAACGAGTTTTAAAAATCTCATTTTTTCAAAATATTTTGCTTAAAATTTCATCTTTTTTTGTTTTTTTATATAAGAAAATAAACATTTGCACAATTTTTCTATCATCATAACTCCGCCACACTTCTAGATAGGGATTTAAAATTTTAAGGTAAGAAAGAACTTTTAGAATTAGTAGAAGTTTCCTCAGAAATTTTTTTTACACCACATTCTGTTTATGAGTTATGTATTAGGGCTCAAAATTCAAAAATTTGCTTTTTTAAACACCGTAACTTAGGTATTTGTACACATTTTTCTTTGGCAAAACAACTAAATGAAAGCTCCTGTAATATATTTTTACGTGTGTTAATAGTTTCTTTTAGTTTTTTCTTTAGTTTAGGAAAAAACCCCTATTTTCAGAGATATATATCTCAGGCTCTGCGTAGTAGTTTTACAATCTAAAAACGCTAATATTGTATAATTTTGATATTGCTTTATAGAGCTAAAAAAATGTCCGGTCTTAACATTTTTTTAGCTCTATAAAGCAATATCAAATTTAAATAGTAAATTATATAATATTGTATAATTTTGATATTGCTTTATAAAGCTAAAAAAATGTTAAGACCGGACATTTTTTTAGCTCTATAAAGCAATATCAAAATTATACAATATTATATAATTTACTATTTAAATTTACCGTTAAGTGAAAACCTAATTTTGCATAAATTTTCTATCTTCATAACTCCGGCACGCTTTTAGATAGGTACTTGAAATTTTGAGACACGAAAGAGCTTTTAGAATATAAGTTTTAGTAGTATAAGTTTTTTACTTAGGCTTCTTTACTTATAAAAATACTAATTTTAAATAATAAATATCAAATATCAATGTATCTATCAAAGTAGTAATAGTCATAGTATACCTACATATATATATAGTTTACAGTATAGTTACTAATTATGAACCAAAGAAAGCGAAAACAAAAAATCTTGTTTTATAATTTTTAATTATTGTTTGTTTTTAGTTTTCTGAAAACGCCAGTAGCATTTTTAATTGTAAATCGTATTTTAAGTAACAAAAAAACACGACCGATCGTTTGTGCCGATATTTCCTTATTGCTCAATATAACCAAGTGCACATTATTATGTCATCACGTTATTTAATTTTTATTCATCTTTTTTTGTAAATCTTATATGTCTGTCGTTTAACTCAATCTTAATATGTCTATGTCTTTTATTATTTTCTCTTAATGTACTTATAACTAGTAGCTCTTTCAGTAATACTCGACAGTGGACGGTAAAATTATATTGTAAACTTATGAAGGATATATGAGATTCTTATTTGGTTAATCATGGCAGTTCAAAAATATCTGCAAAACCTAAAAGTGTTAATTTCACACTGGTATGTCCATATTTTTAATTTCTTTATGATCATTATCCTAATATACAACGTAGTTACTATGATAAAATTTTTAGATACCTTTCTTAAAAACACTTTTTTTTTGCTTGAGAATAAAAATAAAACTTAAAGCAAAATGAAATAATAACATTGCTAAAGTTAATTAGAATGGTGTTAATGCAATTCTGTGATAATTTATTATAATAAAAAAAACCATTAAAAACGAGGAAAAGTACAGTAGAGTAAACTGTGTCAACTCTGGGTACTTAGTCGGCCGAAAATGCTAGATTTATATAGCAAAACTAACAATTTTGTAAAAATGACGTAAACAAAATTTCAGCCTCCTAGCTCTTTTATTTTTTGAGTTATCGTGCGGACGGAGGGACGGACGAACGTACATGGCTTAATCGACTCAATTTGACCTTTAAATTACCTTTCCGCCAAAAGTCATGTTTTATGAAATAAATATAGGTGACGTAATGACGTCCCGTGAGGTGACGTAGTGAGGTCCTATTATGTAAAATTGCCTAATGACAATGTACCTAAAGTAAAGTATACCCGAATTTTTTATTGATATATACCTATAGCTTAAAAAAATTCCTGTAGTTTGACGTTTTTAGATTGAAAATACATTAACAGAACTTAAAATATAAATATTGGAAAATAGAGGAAATAGAAAATTCAACTTTGAGAGGGAATTGATTGTGATCTTTTTCGCAATTAATTTTTAAAGAGACCTAAGGTAAAAGTGGGTGTAGTGGCGATATAATTTTGTAACAAGCCTTTGATAGTTTCTTAAACATAAAGTATTTCTTTTTTTCAAGTTTTTATTTTTTCTAATAATAGATTTGACTATTTTAAATACATTTTTGTTTTATTTTTGTTATTTTTTTTTTATTTATATTAGTTTTTAATTCAATTTTAAACTTGACTATCCGATGCTGGTTTAGTGGATATAGGGAAAAAATTTTTGTTTGTTTAGTGGCTGTACAAAATGAGGGTTTAGTGGTGATATTATAATATTCATTAAATACTGCATACATACTGTATAATGCATACATAAAACAAGCGTTTAGTGGAGCTTGAAAAATATTTACATATTAGAAAAATAAAAATAATATTTTAAATAATTTTTTTTATAAAATAAAAAATTTTAATAGCTATATATTTCAGTTTAATAAAAAAAAAATTCTTAAATACTTATTAGAAAACAAAGAAAAATAAAATAACTAGTTAAAAAAACAAGCATTTACTTATAAAGTAAAATATTATTGAAAAAAATTAGAACCCAAATACTACGGTATTTTTCTTTAATTCTATGCATGCATTGTGGAGATAATATAGGTACGAATTGTGGAGATAATATGATTACTTAAATATTCATAATTGGGTAACAAATATAGTATGTCCATTGAATAATTTTAGCACAATTAATTAATTTCCTATACATTTTTTTTATTTCCATCTAAATTGTTAAATTATTTATTTAATTATTTAATAAAAACTGAAACTCCAAATTTCATGTTTAATGGCGATTGTATCCACTAAACCTTTAAGTAATTTATGTGTTGGTATAGTGGAGATACAAATTAAATATATTTAAAATTACAAAAATTATATTTTTTTAATTAAATTAATTAAAATACACTTTTTTAGTAACAAATGGATTTATTTATTATAAAATTATTTAATTTCAAACGTATAAAATTAACAAAAACTTTGGTGAGTTTGATTTTTATAAGAAAACAATTGATTTTTGATTAATTTTTATATTAATAAAATGATGATAGAACTTAGAAATTTTTTGTATACCTGCTTGAATATGACAAATTAAATATTTTAAAACAAATTAAAAGCATAAAACATTTAATAATATCTTGTTTTATTAAAAAAAACTTTAAATTCTCCACTATACCCACTTTTACCTTATTCATAATTAAAATACCATTGCTCCATCTTGAAAGTTTTGTAAACAGACGAAGGAAAGAACAGTCAGAGTAAAATTAAATAGCAAAACATTTCTTTAAAAATGTGTTAAAAAGGTTATTTTTATTTGTAAATCAGATATATCTAAACAAAATCACACTTTAAATATATATACATAGTTAAATATACTTTTTTATTGTGAAAATATCGACTACACTTTTTATTAAAATCTGGAAAAAAGTATGTGAAGTTTTTTCTCTATACGATACACCAAAACTGCATTCAGGTTTTGCCTTGGAGCTCTTCATATGCGCCTTTATTTATTATACAATATTTGTATCTACAAAAATCATATAAGATACTATTGCATATTCTAAGATTGTATTTTTAGAGAAAAATAACATTAAAACTATCCGTTTTTATTATTAGATTTTTTTATTTTTTAGAACATCACACTATTGGCCACAAATAGACATACAGATGATTATATGCAGAACAAATAATGACACGTCTTTTTTGTAATTTCCACCTTTTTCAAAAAGATGCAAATCAGATGTCTTTTAATTGCATCTTTTTTGTTAATTTCAAAAGTAATTCATTCAAATTCATTATAAGAATGTCTCTAAATACATTTAAAGAGCTTTACAATTTGGAGAAATTAAAAGGTTTACAACATCAAAGAGTTGGAAAAATAATTAAATATCGAAAATCCAGATTTTGAAAGAGATTTAAAAAAAAAAAAAGTTATCTATAAAGAGTTGTTCACAATGTTTTGTGTAAACATTTAAAAATTTTCAGAATGTCGCCAAAAAAATATGTGAAAATTCTCTAATGACAAATCAGATTTTAACTAATAACTTAACTTACCATTAAAAGAAATTATTACTGCAAAGCATATAAAAGGATGTTAGCAATCTGTTGAAAAACAGTTCGGAAAAAAGTAAACATAACATAAGACCATAAAAATATAAAGATATTTTAATTTCAATCTGATGTTGAATGTTATTGTCAGCATACATCTTGTGATGATTATTTAAATTGTATTTTTGTTAAAAATTAATTTAGTCTTAATTTTTGCTTCTAATAGTTAATATATATAATAGTTAATATAAAATTTCATATCTTTTAAATATTTTACATAAAAAATTATAATATTAAAAGATAACATATCGACTGTTATCCAGATCTTTTTGTCAAAATTTTTAGAGACTTCTTTTTAATTTTTTAAAAATTTAAATCAGAAAACTTCTTTTATTCTGCATTTGCACCTATAACTTTCCTTAGAAACACACTAATATGTATCAATATATTATCAGTTACGGAAGGAAAGGTTTGATACACTATTATAATAATAAAATGTTATAATTGAGATTAGCAATGCACCAAATAAAAAATAAATACAAAAAATGTAGCTAATAAATTTAAAAGTAATAATTAATTCTCTGATTTGTTCGAAACAACAAAATAGAATTTGCAGAAAAAATACAGAATAGAATAAGAAACACATTACTAAAAAAAGCAACCAGAAAAAAATAAATACAAAAGGTATAATCAGCATAATTAAACTTGCAATAAAAAACAATAAAAAAAACATTGTACGCGGCGAGCGCGTTCAACAAGTGCTTTTTGTGCTATTCATACACTACAGCAAAAAAAAAATTGGACAAATTATTTCAATTATTCATTTTTTTTAAATTATTAAATTATAAAAATTATTCATTTCGTAATCTTGAGTAATTTTCAATTTATTAAAAAATAATGGGGAAAAAATAATTTTTGATTCATAGAAAATAATTCACGATGCAAAATTAGGTAAAACTGAAAAACTTAGCATTTTTTGTATGCGAACCGTACAAAATTCCGACGTTTTTATTTTGGTTTTTATACTTAACACAGTTTTATAAAATCTCATTTTTTAATGCCGAAAACCTTGAAAAAGTGTTATTTTTAAAGAATTATTATATTTTCCAAATTAAAAAAAAATGAAACAAATTGAAAAGATTTTTAAATGTTCGCTTTTTTAGATCAATGAGAAATGTGTAATTTTTAATTCAATTAGAAATGTATAAAAGTTGATGCTGTTAAATGCACTTAAAAGTATAAAATAATTTATTTTTCTATTATAGATCTAAAAGCATCATACTTGTGCTGTAAAAAGTAATCTTGATTTATGAAGCATAAACTTGTTATACGGAATATATCCCTTATTTCACCTGAATGTGAAATAAAACCTGAAGGTATATATTTTATCAATTAAGCCAGAATAATCAATAAATCCATAATATGATTAAGTATGCGAAATTTTGAATTTGGAGAAATGTTATATGTAGTTAGATACAAAAGGGTTTCTCTATTTTTTCAAAATATATATATATAATGTATATGCGAGATTTTGAATTAGGAGGTATTTTATAGTTGTTTACAAAATCAAGATTATAAAGTTAGATACAAAAGGGTTTACTGCTTCAATTCGGGTTTCATAATTAGATGACGCGCATTGTTTTTAATCGTTTTCATAAAAAGCTATATTTATTGTACCAACTTCAATGAATTACTAATTTTTTTGCTCTATAAAGAGTATTTAAAATTTCTGTAGACGTTTTAATAACGTTTAAAAGGTTTCTCAACCTGTAGATTATTATAAACTGGCAATCGATTTTCGTTTTCTTTCTAAGTTTTATGAACCTTTATTCCTATAAATGAATATACAATACAATCATTTTTCAGGGATACCAGTATACCACAATTCTATTTATCGTTAGCTTGTAACATATTTTCCCCATTATTATAACCTTGTATTCCACTTTCAACTTTTAATTTAGGCAATAAATATTTAAATTTTCTGCTACTTTCTGTATCCAATACAGGTATAAATTAAAAATATAATTATACGTGGAGTACAATATTATTGCATTTATTGAATTTAAAACACGAAATATTTTTTAATAAAACAACTGCTTATTTTTTCCCACATCAGTGTATATCACATTACCTCCTTTTATTTCACTTATTCTTCTATTTGGTTAATTTATGAACAACGCTTTTACCAATAATAAAATATATACAATATAGTACTAATAATGAGAATATGTACTTATCTTGCAGATATGTATGTATATTTTTCTAAATTTTGTGCATTTTTATTATCCTTTAAAATAGGAGAATTGCATGATTGCAATTGATGGATTCCAGACAGAAAAACAAAAACAAAATAGAACGTGAAACATTAGAAAAAACAAAGTACAACTTAAAAAAAAAATAATGATAACAGAAAAACAAATCATAAATCGGAAGAAATAATAAACAAATTTTTTTTGGAACTTAAATCTCAACGTTCCTTAATAATTAACTGAACCACTGATCTGGCTCATTTCTCATTAACGATTATTTAATATTCAATAGTTTGCATAGGTAAGTGAAAGTGCATATAAATTTTTTTGAACAGATATAATTTTTTTTTCTGTGCAATACATATATGTACACCGTTTTGAAAATTCGCCCTTTTTGTTTCTTTCTTTTCCTGACTTGAAATTTTTTCCCCAAAACGCCATGTTTAAGCTGAATTCTTTTTCAATGAGTTACTTACTATATAAACTTATTCACATTAATCTATAAACGTATGTATATGTAGATATGTATATTTAAGCAAAAGGCAACCACAAAATAAGCAATTGATTTGCTACGCGCCGGTACAACAACTTGTTAAAAATCAACTGTTGCTTTTTATTTTTCTGTTTTTTCTTTTTCGTGTTTTGTTTTCTTTTTTGCTGACCGTGCAACAAACTTTACAAATGACTATATTTTCTCAATGCAATGAGCAAAACAAAAAGAATGAAAAATAAATTTAGCAGACTTGTTGAAGAGATCTTACTACTTTACAATAAATAGTAATGTTGGAAAAAAGAGGGAAAGAGTAATGAAAATTCGTTGACTTGCAATAACAAATCAATTGAAGAAATTGGACTCAAAAAATCCTTAAAGGTGTTTATTTGTGTATTTCTACATTCAAACGTGTATTATATTATGATTTTGAAAAATAATAAGTATTTTTGAAGTTAAATCAAAGTTCAAATTGTTAGTTTTTTAGCTGTAAAAAAACATATTATTGAAAATCTCGAACGAAATTTTTAGAGCCATTTTAAATTATATGATTTATATAAATTATGACTTTGGTGCAGAATTTCCTGACTTTTTGACGTCGATGCTTTTTAATAAAATTATTTATTGTATAGTAATAAAAATAAAATAACAAATAAGTAACCAAATCAACTAAAAAATATGAAAAATTAAAATAATGTTTGGGCATATCTTAATGTATGTATGAGCCAATAAAATTTTATAAAACTTATTTTATAATATACATACATACAGATAGATAGGTGTGTATATTTTATTATCTACATATAATACATAAATTACATACATTTTCTAAATTGCACAAGTTTGAATTTGTATATTTTATTATTGTATATTCAATAAACTGAAAGTATTATACTTATTCTAAAACCTTTTTTAGAACATTTCCAAAAAAATTTTGAAAAAATGTGCTTATTAGTTTCACTCTGTTAGTCCGTCCGTCCGTCAATTTACAAAACTTCAACACAAAAAAAATAATTTTGTGAAACAACTTTTTATGCAGCCCCATCCATTACGGAGCTACAGCCCCTCAAACTTTGAAAAAGCCATATTTTTAAATGCATATATCTTATGTTCTGCTAAAGATTTTTTCACTCTGAAACCGTCATTCGACATGTATTTTTTTTACCTTTCTAAATTAATATCAAAATTATACAATTTCTCTAACTTTAGTATTTAAATTTACCGTTATGTGAAAACCAAATTTTGCATGATTTTTCTACTTTCATAACTCCGGCACGCTTTTAGATAGAGGCTTGAAATTTTGGGACAAGAAAGAACTTTTAGAATTAGTATAAGTTTGCTCAGAAAATTTTTTTGGACCACCCCCTGTTTATGAGCTATTAGGGCTCAAAAATTGAAAATTTGTTATTTTTAAACACCTGTAACTTAGAAACCTGTACATATTTTACTTCGGCAAGATATAAAAATTAAAGCTAGAGTAATATATTTTTACGTGTGTTAAAAGTTTATTTTGGTTATATAGGGTTCCAGAGTTACAGCTCTTCAAAATTGCGAAAAAGCCCCATTTTCAGATGTATATATCTCAGGCTCTGCGTAATAGTTTTACAATCTAAAACCGCCAAAAGACCGGAAATTTTATTATCTACATAAAGCAATATAAAATTATGCAATATTTTGTAATTTACTATTTAAATTTAGCGTTATGTGAAAACCATATTTTGCATGAAATTACTTTTTTCATAACTCCGGCACGCCTTTAGATAGGAACATGAAATTTTGAGACAAGAAAGAATTTTTAGAATTAGTATAGGTTTCCTTAGAAATTTTATTTTGCACCGCGCCCTGTTTAAGAGGTATTAGAGCTGAAAATTTGAAAATTTGCTATTTTTAGGCACCTGTAACTTAAGCACCTGTACAAATTTTTTCTCGGCAAGACATAAAACTTAAAGCTCCAGTAATATATTTTTACGTGTCCTAACAGTTTTTCTTACATATATAGGATTCCAGACTTACAGCGCCTCAAAATTCCAAAAAAGTCCTATTTTCACATATTTTCTTATTACAAAAAATGTTTTAAATTTTATTTTTTAAATTTTCAAATTTTTGTGCAAGTCACAATTCTAAACAGTTTGTATTGTGTTTTGGAAATGTGCGCTTTTAAAAACCGTTGGTTTACATTCTACCTTGTTTATTTTTAATTATAGGTTAAATAGACATGATATGAAGCAAGTTAATCCTATTTGAGATTTGTGGTTTATATTAAAACTTAATTTTAAAGATCAACTTAACTTAATTACTTATTAGTTATTGATAAAGCTAATTTTAGAATGGTTCTGTCAAATTTGATCTTACCATCGGGATGTCGTTATTTTGAGAATTAATTGAATCAATTAAATATTTATCTCATTATGGGAAGATATTACTCTTTATTGATCTTCATCCCCTTACTACCCGTAGATTATTGAACCATATTTCTTTTATCCACTAAATAATTTCTGGTAAGTGGTGAAGTATTACCTTTATGAGAAAATGCTATATAGAGAGAACTTGAATATCTCCGATCTTTTGAACTCTTTAATATTGGCAGTCGTAGAAGAATTATGGCCACGATAAAATTTTCAATAAATATTTTGTTGCATCCAAACATTTACATCAACGTAGCTGTGTGCTAATTTGCTTCGGTGAATAATTCGTTTAATTATACCTATTATTTTTATAAATTTTTAAGCAATTAATAAATTTCCGAGCAAGTTTCCTACTAGAAAATATTTATAAAATTACATATTTACAAATTATTATTTGAACTTCTGTAAAATATTCAAAATGGCTTTTTCATTCTTTCGAGTATTTGACACTTTCTATGGCATTCGAGTATTTCACACTTTCCATATTTACTAAATATTTTAATGCGAAAGTCATCTAATGAAAAATTTGACAAATCTTTTACATAACAGGTAGGTACCTTACCTAAACAAAAGTTTTTAGTACATTCAATTTTACTTTAGAATTTAATTTAGAATATTAAACTTATAAAATTGGAAATTTTGACATACCAAGTTCATAGAAGTTTAATACAGAAATTATACCAATTACTTTACATTAAAATAGTTTTGAGGCGCATTATTTTATAACTAAAACCTTTCCAAATACTGTTTAAAAGATTAAATTACATACGCCTTAGTTATTTAAATACATATATGTAAGTAAATATTAGCTACAAAAAAAAGTTACTAAAATATTCATTTTTATTCTTTGAAATTATAAAAAATATTATTGTTTAAACATTTAGCACATTTATATGTATGTATGTATCATCTAAATTATAGAAATTTTTATTATTTTATATACACATAATAGTATATATGTATATAACTGTTTTTAATAAATATAAACACAGGACCACATTAAAAAAATTTAAAGAATGTCTTCCTTGCATTTTTACCACAAAAATGATTTATAGTTTACAATAAAAAAAATACGCCTGCAAACATCATTCATTTTGTTCCATTCCATATAATATACTGGGTCAATGGACTAGTCAGTGAAATTTGAGACATAAAAAAAAATTACAAAAAAAAAAAAAGCAAAAACTTTAGAAGATAATAAAATAAAATGAAAATGTTTAAAAACAAACGAAATTTATACGACCAAGAGCCGACGCTCGCAAAATTTCTAGAACGCTACTCTAATAAAATATAATATATGGATATGTATGGTACTATGTACCTACTACCTATAGATAAATAAGCAAAAGAAATTATTCAGAAAACACCAAAATATTTAATTTATTCGTTACTCACTTATTTCCACTTCTTCTACTCACTTATATTATTTTATATTGACTACTATAATTATAGGTATATTATATTTTATAATATGCATTAACATATTATATTTAATATAATGCACGATATTGTTTACAGGTTTTCTATAAAATCTTAACGCGTTCTTATAAGTTTTTATATGCAATTTCAGCCGGTTTGACGATTTTACCGTTTAATATAAAAAAAATTGTTTTGATTTTCAAAATTCGCAGAACTTCTATAAAGGAATAAATTGAGGAACTTTAAGCTACTTTTAAAAATTTGTATTTTGATTTTATATAAAATTTATTTTACAGTGGATTGTGCATATCAAAACAAAACTTAATATACCTACATACATATGTACATACGTACGTATGTATAATGTATATGTGTTTTTTAATGAAATAATAGAAATAGATATGTTTAGTTATACATTGTTAATACATAGACTAAAGTTTATTTTTCCGATTTTTATTTTTTTTACAATATTTAATGATTTATGTTTATGTTATTTTTAAATATTTCATTTTGTTATTTAATATAAGAAATGATATTAAAAGCATTAAACGTAAAATTAAAGCATACATATGTAAGTATATATGTATGTAGATAATAAACTAAAGTAACTTAGTTTGCATTCCTGTTAAAATATTTTAAAAACAAATCTCCTAAACATGTTTATTATACATATGTATATAATTTTATAAAGGAGTGGAGTAACTGAAATAAATAGTAATAATAATTTTAAAATAATCAACTCAAATCCTAATTTTTTGCTTTTAAATTTAATAAAAAAAATTTATTAATTTTCATGAAATTATACTGTTTAAAATGAAGAAAACTTAAGTAAAACAACACAAAAGGAACATAAATGTACATTAAGTGAAAATTTTATATATATACATAGGCATATTTGACAGAAAATATAAAATTAGGGATGTAAATGTATTTAAGTTATGGTAAACAGTTAATTTAGGCAAATAGTTTTTATAATTATCGTTTTTAATTTAATAGCTTTTATAGTATCTTGATGATAAAATCCTGATTTCATGTTCGCAAAATTAATATGATAATAACATAGAATCTCATACATATACATACATACATATGTACATATAAACCACTTGTATCAAAAAGATAAATTTACCTTCATGGTGATTTTTTTTTAAATTTGATAATTAAAAGTTATAATTTATTAAAATTACTTAAATATAGATAATTTAAATATATAAATTACATATAAATTAGTTTTTATTTCAACCTTGCTAATGTATTTGGCAAATAAATATCTTTTTAACTTACCGTGTATTTACATTGTGCACCAAAAAAGTAAAATTTAATTTTTTTTATTTTTTCATTTTCAAAAAAAAAAAAGATTTTAAAGATAAATTAGCATTATAAGGATTGTTCTAAGCTTGTTCAGTCTTTTCGGTTTGGATATAAAATACAAAATGATGTACATATGTATGCAGGTATGTTTGTATATTGTATTAAATTTTTTATTGCCGCCAATATACTTAAGTAATCAAAACAAAGCACACTTTTTATATTGTGGTTTTAACTTTATATCGTTTTCCTTGCGATTTTCACTTTCTACTTAAGAAGTCTTTAATTACCGCCAAAATAAGTTTAACAAACTTTTAATTATTTATTTTAATACAGTTAACATATATTTATATATATGCATGTATGTACATATGTATGCATGTATGTACGCACATACTTGAATTTATTACATATTTGAATATTATATAAAAACAAAATTAAAAATATTGAATTATTCTAGTTAAAATTTAATTACATAAATAATTTATTGACAATATAATGATAATTCATAACATAATAAGAAAGAATAATAAGATCCCTTGTTATTTCTCTTAAACAAATAATACTTTTGATACAGTCGTTGTTTTCGTTAAGTACCTATCAAATATAATTAAACATTTTCTTAGCACTTTTTAGATATCTACAGTAAAATTGAAACCAGAAATCGACTAAAAATTTTATTTTAATAAACCCACATTATTTAAATTAATTTTAATCAAGAAATGGTTAAAATTAAACTAAAATTATAATATTAACTGTAAAAAACAAAGCAATATTTTAAACATTTTTACCGGATTTTTTTATTATTAATTTTTAAGTTTTAATTCTTTCTTTTTATTTATTTTTTCCATTAAATTTTTATCTCCAAGAAAACACGTTCGTTGTTTTCAAAGTTCAGCAAGAAACTGAAATAACGAATTTGAAATTTTTGTTTAATATTTTTTTTTTACCTTTCAAATAATCAAATATAACTTTAACTTTTACTATAGGTTTACTTGCAAAAATGTAGTTATATTTGTATTGTGTTTTGTTACGATATGATTATATGAATAATGTATATTATTATATGATGTGTTGTTAAATATAAGATATTTGCAACAAACATAAATATTTGTATGTATGTACATACATATGTATATACATATTAATTAATACTGTCATATTAAAAAATGTTTTTATTTTGCATTCTTTGCAAAGAAAAATACGAAACCGTTAATATTATTAAATGTACTATTGCAACAAACTGTTGTAATATTACAGTTATTTATTTTGTTTTATTTATTCCATTGAATATTAAAATCGTTTTAATTAGAAAATTTTTTAGGGAGTACGGCATCTGTATTTGTATAAAATATCAATTTTAAAATTGCAAAAATGTAGTAAAATGTAATGTTAATAGAAAACTAAAATTTTAAAACTATGTACATATACCTATGTATTTATATGTAAGTGCATACATGATTATTATATAAAAAAGATGAATTGATTTACATGTGTTTTGTGTACATATGTAATTATATTTATAAACTGAGTCAATATTATTTTAATACAATTAAAATCTTAAACAAAATAAATTTACACGTTCCTAAAATTTTTTTTTCAAATTCACTTTTCGATTAATAAATATTTCACTTTTGAGTCTTGACTTCAGAGTTCACACCACACTTCCATAGCATTTGTAGCACTGAAAATTTTAAAATCTAACAAGAGAAGTAATAAATACTACAACCAAAAAGTTACATACTGTAGTAAAATTGTTGATAAACAAAATAGCTTGTCAGTTTTCAATGTTTTTAATGATTTTGTTTATAAACAAAAGTAAAATGTTGACGACAGCAAGTCTACGAACATTTAAAATGAAAATCAAAGGAAGTGTTACACATAAAGTAACACATTATTATTAAGTTAAGCTGTATTAAGGGGATACAGTAAAATTTTATTAAAATCGTATATTATATATGTAGGTAAAACATATTAACAAATGTAGGATTTACAATATGTATAATATGTTAATTTTTATACATAGGTACATATATGCTTTTGTTTATGTATTTGATACTTTTCTAAGTTGCTTTGAAGATTGTAGTTTAGCTCCTTTTATTATTTTTCGATTATGTGAACTTTTCTTATTGTTTTTAAAATCTTGTTTGTTTACCGGATGTGAATGTTGAAAACTTTTAATTTCAATTTATATTAAAAATTCATTTGGTAAAAAAGTATAACAAAAATTATTACCTCTACAACCAAAGTTTTATCTCAAAATTTTTGTTATTGAATATAAAATTACCTTATACAGGGTAGACCAAAAGTCACAATTCCATTTTAAAATAAAATTTTTAAAAATATTTTTGTATATGTATGTATATATGTATATGTATATGCTTCTTTGCATTTAAAAAAGTTATCTTACCATACATAAAATATGATTTAAAGAAAGCAAAACTTTGGTCGCAAAATTATAATTGTTGACAACATACTCTTCATAGATTAATAAAACGAAACAAGAAATTTTCGAAAAAAAAGGATAAACAAGATAAAAGCAGATTTTTACCATCAATTAGTTTAGAATTAGTTAAATTAGTCGCCAAAAAAATCTAAAATATTATTATCGAAAAAAGTCCCCATCAATCAAAAGTTTTTTCCCAGGGTTGGCTACGAAATTCCAAAAAAAATTTTTTTTCTCATATGTATATGTATCTCATTTATGTTTTCTGTATATATATACATATATATATATATATATATATATATATATATATATATATGTATATGCATATATTCTGTAAAGGGGGAATATCTTGATTTGGAATCCAACTCTAAAATTCCTCCTAATTCAGAATCTGGCATAGGTTAACACATATATGTACATATATACATATTCTGGAAATAACGGTCATCCTAATTTTGAATCCAAATCTAAAATCAATCCTAATAGTATATCAATGCTTACAGGCTTCCATACAAAAGTATTACATTTTGACATTTCGCTATGAAAAATAGTAAATTAGATAGAAAAATACAAAGCTACAAGCATTTTTTTTAACTATGAGTATTTAAATTTGTACAAAATTTTTCCTAAAATCAAAAACGAAACAATCCGCCAAAATTTTTACGAAACTTTGGGGACATTTTGTACATTAATAAAAATTCCAAAATTTGAATAATGTACCAAAATTGAGGGCATTTTTCTTGGTACTTTTTCACAGAGTCTCAAATTTAATTTATAAAATTTTTCGATAAATTATAAAATAATTATATAGTATGTAATGTATAGTATGTAATATATAATTTTAAATTATGTCATGAATTTTAAACCATTCAGTAATAAGGTAAGCAAAAGATTTTTTGAAGATAATGACCCCCGAATTTACGCCCAAATGCACTTACTCAAAAATGAACTTATGTCCAAACTTATGTTCATTAACTTACACCCAAAAGTTGTAAAATTTTTTGGGTGTTTGTTCATTTTGATTTGGGCATAATTTAATTTTTAAATAAAAAAAACAATATAAAATGAACTAAAGCCCAAGTATAATGAACTAAAACCCTAAAAATAATGATTATTACAGTTTTGATTTCTAAAAATTATAAAAAACCATTGCTATATATTTATATGATTACATAATATGAAAATGTAATAAGGCTTTACTCACAGCATACAGGCATAAATACTTATCTTATTTGACTTAATGCATTTGGCTTGCCAATAGAAGCTGATGAGTTTTTGCATTTAGCTTTAATTTGATTCAAACCAACCAATTTATCATATAAATCTTTTGGGTCACTTTCATTGTAATCTTGATAAGTAGTCGTGGGTAGTCTTACACAATTTTTATTTAAAAAAAAATCACTTTTGCATTACAATTATTTTTATAGCAAATATAAATTATATTGTCTTTATGAATACTTTTTTTCTTGTTTTGTCTTTCATCTTTTAAAAAGAGTAATTAACTTGTTTATTCTTTTTTTTTTAAAAACTCAAAATTTAAAGAAGCCATTATTTTTTTTGAAAATACACAAAAAACTCTTTTTAGCACATTTCCAAAAAAATTTTGAAAAAATGTGCTTATTAGTTTCACTCTGTCCGTCCGTCCGTCTGTTTACAAAACTTCTACACCGTTAAAGATAGAGAAAAAAAATTTTAACCATAGGTAGGTCTCATAAAAAAAATAATTTTGTGGAACAACTTTTTCATGTAGCCCCCCCCATTACGGAGCTACAACCCCTCAAACTTTGAAAAAGCCCTATTTTTAAATGCATATATCTTATGTTCTGCTTAAGATTTTTTCAATCTGAAAACGTCATTCGACAGGTATTTCTTTTATCTTTGTAAATTAATATCAATATTATACAATTTTTTTTAATTTAGTATTTAAATTTACCGTTATGTGAAAACCAAATTTTGCATGATTTTTCTACTTTCATAACTCCGGCACGCTTCTAGATAGAAGCTTGAAATTTTGAGGCAAGAAAGAACTTTTAGAATTAGTATAAGTTTGCTCAGAAAATTTTTTCGGACCACCCCCTGTTTATGAGCTATTAGGGCTTAAAAATTGAAAATTTGCTATTTTTAAACACCTGTAACTTAGGAACCTGTACACATTTTACTTCTGCAAGATGTAAAAATTAAAGCTACAATAATATATTTTTATGAGTGTGAAAGGTTTATTTTAGTTGTAAAGGGTTCCAAAGTTGCAGCTCTTCAAAATTACGAAAAAGCCCCATTTTCAGATGTATATATCTCAGGCTCTGCCTAATAGTTTTGCAATCTAAAAACGCCAGAAGATCGAAAATTTTATTATCTATATAAAATAATATCAAAATTATGTAATATTTTGTAATTTACTATTTAAATTTACCGTTATGTGAAAACCACATTTTGCATGAAATTTCTTTTTTCATAACTCCGGCACCCCTTTAGATAAGAACCTGAAATTTTGAGACAAGAAAGAACTTTTAGAATTAGTATAAGTTTCCTCAGAAAATTTTTTGGTAACACCCCCTCTTTAAGAGTTATTACGCCTCAAAAATTGAAAATTTGCTATTTTTAGACACCTGTAACTTAGGCACCTGTAAAAATTTTTCGTCGGCAAGACATGAAAATTAAAGCTTCAATAATATATTTTTACGTGTGTTAACGGCTTCTCTTAGTTATATAGGATTCCGGAATTACGGCCCCTCAAAATTTCAAAAATGTCCTATTTTCACATTTTTTCTTATTACAAAAAAATTTCTTAAATTTTATTTCTTAAATTTTCAAATTTTTGTGCAAGTCACACTTCTAAACAGTTTGTATTGAGTTTTGGAAATGTGCGCTTTTAAAAACCGTTGGTTTACATTCTACCTTGTTTTATTCTTAAAAACACTTCTTTATTTCACGAAGCAAAACATTACTTAATAAATATTTACTATTTATTAATAATTAATTCATATTTATTAACAATTAATTCAAGACACGTGTTTCAATCACTTAAAACGCAGTTATAATTATTAATAACAATCAATGGAAACATTATAATAATTATTATGTATGCATCAATTAGGATCAGCGTTGCATCTTTACTATGTAACAAATTTACTGCAAATTCCTCCTGATTCAAGATTTAATAATAATAATAATAATAATAATAATAATAATAATAATAATAATAATAATAATAATAATAATAATAATAATAATAATAATAATAATAATAGCTGCTACAGTGGAGCTATCTTTGGATATATTATGCAGTAAGATGTTATATACTACTGCACGTTGTAATCCACTGATGGCCCTTACTCAGAAGTAAAATAATAATAATATTGATAAGAATACTAATACCAATAATAATTGCTGCTACAGTGACAGTGGGGGTTGCCTTCAACAATTACCTCATGCAGTAAGGTGTTATATACTACTGCATGTTGTAACTGTTGTAACGGGTATAGTCACTGTTAGCAAAATAGTAATAATGATAGGCAATTTCTTTGTTTCCTTACACTCCCACTCCCAATTCAATTTTCCGTATCCGTTTGCTATGCGTTCCTATCTCGTTCTTTACTTTCTCTACGTTCCTATCTCAACGCAACTTACGCCCAAATAAAATGAACTTACATCTAAGTAAAATTTTTTGGGGTATAGTTTATTTTTTTTTTGGTGTAAGTTCATGAACTAATGTCCATCAAAATCAAAAAATAATTTGTGCATAAGTTCATTTTTGATTGTGGCGTAAGCTCATTTAGGCATAAGTTCGGGGAGCCGGATAAAATGAATAATTAATAAGATTAAAAGGATTGCCGAATTTTGATTTATAAAAGGACGAAAAAAACTAACAAAAGCACACAAATCAGTGCAATTAAAAATAAATAAATAAATAAAAATGTACATTTGACGGTGAATAAAAGGATTTACTGTGGGATCTACATATTTATGTATAAATGATAATCTTTTGGCAAAATAAATGAACTTTTTGTTCAATTTTTTAATATGATATTATATTTAATAAATAGTTCGTGTTAAATTACAAAACTTTAACGACTGAATTTTTAATTTAAAAACTTTTGAACAATATATTATAAACTGCATAAATATAAAGTTAATAGATATATATATATTATATAAAATAAATTATTTAAACAATTTAACAAGACTTGTGATATAACACTGCTTTATTACTTTACTTTTTTTGTAGTATTACTTTTTCCAGTTCTTGCTTTGGCAGAACATATACTAAAATTGGAGCTATACAAAGAGGAATAGCATGCCCCCTGCGCAAGGATGGCACGCAAAATCGTGAAGCATTTCACATTTTTATGTTGGCGTCTGTTTTGACAAAAATGTGACACTTAAGGAACATATCAACAAAACAATTGACAAAGTCAATAAATTAACACGTATATTATACCCTTTCATTAACAAAGGATCCTAACTCTTCCAGTAGCACAAAACAAAGTGCTAACAGTTATAACACTAGTGCTAGACTAGGCTAACACTAGTACTAGACTTTTAGTCTATATTTTAAAAATAGATTAGTTTAGAAGTTTAGTCTTTATTTTAAGAATTAAATAAAGGCAATTTAAATAGGTAAGGTTTTCCAATTTCTTTACAAAAATCATATTATATACACAAATAATTAAATTCAATAGCCGGAATACAATAATATTTCAGTTGCATAGATTTAAGAAATCTGGTCTCTGTACAATAGTAACAATATGAAAATAAGCTTATGTATATATATTGGTTGTGAATAAATAAATTTGAATTTATTATTTTTTCCCTTCAGTATTTATTAAATAATTATACAATTTAAAAAAAAAAGTTGTGCTAAATATTTTATATCTTAAATATTTTTTTAATTCATTTTTACCGCATTTCCAGTAAAATTTTGGAAAAATGTGTCTATTAGTTTCACTCTGTCCGTTTGTTTACAAAACTTCTACACAGTTAAAGATGGGGAAAAAAAATTTAACCATGGGTAGTTCTCATAAAAAAAAATAATGTGGTTGAACAACTTTTTCATGTACCCCATTACTCCATTACGGAGCTACAGTTCCTCAAACTTTGAAATAACCCTATTTTTAAATGCATTTATCTCATATTCTGCTTAACATTTTTTCCATCTGCCATTCCACAGGAATTTTTTTTTACCTTTGTAAATCAATATCTATTAAATCAAATCAATATAATTTTTTTAAATTTAGTATTTAACTTTACCGTTATGTGAAAACCAAATTTTGCATGATTTTTCTTGTTTCATAACTGCGGATGCTTTTAAATAGGCACTTGAAATTTTGAGTTAAGGAAGAACTTAAGAATTTAGTATAACTTTCCTCAGAAAATATTTTTGGACCACCCCTTGTTTATGAGCTCATAAACATAGCTCATTAGATTTTCAATCTTTAAACCCCTGAAACTTAGACACCTGTACACATTTTTCTTCGGAAAATATAAAAATTAAAGCTCTTGTAATATATTTTTACGTGTATTAACGGTTTCTTTTAGTCGTATAGGGTATCAGAGGTACAGCCCCTCAAAATTGAAAAAAATGCTATTCAGATGTACGTATCTCAGGCTCTGCGTAGTATAATTTTACAATCTGATGACTCTAGAAGACCCGAAATTTTCTTGCTTCTATACAATATCAAAATCATGCAATATTTTGTAATTTAGTATTTAAATTTACCGTTATGTGAAAAACAAATTTTGCATGATATTTCTTTTTTTTATAGCTATGGCACTTTTTTTTTTTTTTACGACGGACGGTGGAAAATATCGGGAGTTGCTCAAAGGAACTGCACCAGCTTCCTTTGGGTAGTGTTGGACTTTAACTACCCTCTTTAAACCAAACTTTAGGATGGGTCCTTTAATACATAGTGATATAATGTACAGTTCGGTTTTGCGGAAAAAGATAAGATAAGAATTACTTGAGAAATTAGGTTTGAGATATTAAGGATTACTATGGAGGATGGAGGAAAAAATTTGGAGAGTTATTTTGAAGAAGCAAGTTAATTTTATTCTTGAATTTCGTTGTATCGCACACATATAAATTACCAACTTTTGGGAACACATGTGCAAGCATAAGGTTCCATAAACGCGACGTGCGCATAACAAACGAATTTCCGAATTCCGTGTTACGCCATATTGACAATTCGACAGTGTAGGGGTGGGCATCTGCCGCACTCCCTGTTTCACGTTGGAAAACTTTGAATGGAGACATTAATTGTTTTATTTCTTTAGAGCAGGTGTTCACCACTACAAGATATCTATAAAACAGAGTCAATGACCCGACATTACAACGGTGGCGGAATGGAGTGAGTGTTGAGGTAACACTGGGGTCGCCAATAAGATGAATACCTCTGTTTTGCACTTTATCGAGATCGCTGTGTGAAGCTCCAGCCCAAATATGTGCATTGTATTCCATTTTCGGCCTAATACACGTTCTATAGATATTGAGAAGTCGGTTGAAGAAAAGGAAGCTTTACAGCGGTTTAAGAAACCCAAACATTTAGCAGCATCTTTAACTATACCAAAAATATGATTTGATCAAGTCAATTTTAGATTTAACTCGATACCCAAAATGTTTAAATCAGTTAAATCCTGCAGAGCTTCTTCCTAGAATGTCAGGTTGGATATAGTAGTTTCTATTTTACACGAGATTAAGCAGCATTGTGTTTGGGTTGCTGATGATTAATTTTACAGCGGCTATGAAATTCATAAGAAGCTACAAGGGTGCTGTCATCTGCGAAACTATGGATTGGATTGGAGGTTATTGAAAGTAGGTCATTCATAAATATTAAGAAAATAGTTGGAGATAAAACCGATCCCTGAGAAACACCAGCATTTATTATAAAAATATCAGATGAATATCCATCGACAAGTACCCGAATCCTTCGATTCGAAATTAAATCTCCAATCCATTTTAAAAAGACGTTACCTAAACCTAATGATTTGCATTTTGCTAGTAAAGCGTTATGCCAGACTAGGTCAAAAGCTTTAGAAATATCCAGAGCCACCATATTAGACTCACCAGAAGGGTGGTGACTGATATTCAACTTTTCGTAAAGGTAAGTCATCAGATCACCAGTTGAACGTCGGGTTCTGAATACCTATTGTCGATCATGAAGAAGACCCTTGCTTTCCACATACTTCAAAAGCTTCTGGTTTATAATTTTTTCCATTACTTTGGAAAGAACTGAGGTTATAGAAATGGGGCGGTAGTTAGGAATCGCTTTTATTTCCTTTTTTGGAATTGGGGAAACATGCGCAACCTTCCATTGGATAGGAACTTGAAATTTTTAAACAGTTATATAGGATTTCGGACTTACAGCCCCTCAAAATTACAAAAAAGTACTATTTTCACATTTTTTCTTATATGAAATTTTCAGATTTTGGTCACAAATTACTCACAATTCTAAATAGTTTGTATTGTCTTTTGGTAATGTCTAATAATAAATGTAATAACATTGTGAATTAGTATAGATAGACGATAGAAATAATAATATACAACAAGCAATTCATTGACTTTAATTACGAACTAATTTTTTACTTCATTCAACAAAAAGGATTGACAAAAAAGATCCAAGTATTATATTTCAATATTATATTTAAATTCCAATAAATTTTTCATTATTTTTTGGTAATTACACAATGTTGATAATTTGCAACTCTTAACTATTATAGTCATTAGCTATTATATGATATCATATGATTTTGTACGTTTACATGACATTTCATATAACTAACTATAATATTTATAATAATCATTCGTTATTTTTATGCGTACATATATATTCTGTTTATCATTTGTATGCGTACAAATCATATTTAAACTTAAGTCATAATAATATGACTTCTTTCAAATGATTTGCTATGACTATTTATAGTTTAGAATATATATATTACAATCATATCGAAAACTTATCAAAAATTCATATGATAGCTAATGACTAGTGTACGTCAACGTATAAGAATCATTTGTGATTGTTTTCAAATAATTTGTTATAGCTAGGATTATGTCTTTGTATTATATATGATAATCATATCAAATATTCATATGACAGCAGATCTAGCTATTATGATTATTATAGTTAGGACATATTAATCTTTTACTTGAAGAGGAAAAATTTATTTTCGGAGAAAAGTAATAAACTTTTATTTAGTTTTTAATCTGATTCGTAATTGAGTTTACATATTTGGAAAATAATAACTTAATACTAAAATATCAATAATATAAAAATGTTGTATTATAATAAACAAATTTTGGTTAATAATTTCTAAAGACTAAATTTAATTTAAATCTGCCAGTGAAATTTAAAGGTAGGTAGTGAAAATTTAAACTTGAACTATTTAATTTGGAACAATAAAATTTTTTGTTTTTATACAAAATGAAATTTATAAAATTAAATTCTATAGAAAAATAAAATAATATTTTTTTTTATGGACTACCTATCTAGCGACGACAAATATTGCATTCTGTTCTGATTAATATTATTTTGTTATACTATATTAAAGTAAAATATAAAATATTTTTAGGTACATATAACATATATGTTTATAAAAGTGCGATAGTCTCGGATATATTAAAACCCTCCGTTTGTTACACTTCAAAATAAGCATGAGAAATATAAATTGAAGTGTATAGCTCGTGAATGACAGTCTTGAAATTAACACAAAATATTTTTGGATCAATTTATAGTTTCAATATTTCTTTTTGGTTTAGATTCTACCAGAACTTCGGCTAGCTCTCGAACAACTATTTTTTCCAAGTCCGTGTTTTTTATACAAATATTTTTATTTTTCATACAAAATTCCTGTATATGTAACAATAATTTATATTACTGTAGTATAGTTGAAAAAGTTTTGGAATCTGCGTTGGAAGAATCATATAAACCATCGTTCTAGAAATTATAAAACTCACCCAAATTATTAAAAATAATGAAAAATTAAAAAATATTATTGTAAAATGATACTATATTGTATTTTGAACACAATAAAGAGTTCGTATGGGTTTTCAAGAGTTGACAAGGGCAACTGTATCCTCATTTTACATTTACATTACACCCACATTAGACAATTTTTATTTAGGTAAATCAATTTAGCATGTGCTTCCATTGAGAATTCAAATTATTTTGAAATTTATTTGTATATTTGAATATTAAACCAATAAAACATAAACAAAAATCCACTAATTAGATATTAAGCACATGTGTTGATATTTAGGATGTAGCATAAATCTTTTTTGTATAACAATTAAAAATGTAATTATAATGTGATTATAGTTATTATAAGAGTTTTATAATCTTCAGGAAACTTAGTTTTACTAAAAAGAGTGTATCTATATCTAAAAGTCCATTTTTTAGTTTTTGGGAATTACATATAAATTAGTTTTTTAAAACAGTATATTGACATTTAAGTTTATTTTTTTTAATATAACCATGTCACCATTTTTTAATTTTTAATTATTTAATTTCAAAATATTTAGTGATGATGAGTCTTTTTATACATGATTAAGTGGGAAAATAATAACAATCGTAATGTAATCCTTAAATGCAAGTTGAAATTTACTTGTTGATTTTCTCTTCTCCTCTAATTTACTTAATAATAACATTAAAAAAAACAACAAAAGAACCTTAGGAGTCTAGTACCATAGTCTGGATTCTTTTTTGTAAAATTAATTGTTGAATATCTTGCAAAATATATAATAAAAAAAAATAATAAATTTATATGTAAAGAAAATGTATGTATGTATATAAATTTAATCCATATACAGACTACGAATAATGAATAAAAGGTCTATGAAAATATATATTTAAAATAGAAAAATCTATTAGAAAAGACAATATTGATTTATTTTATTACAAGTAGTCATATTAATTTTTGAACATGTCCCTATTTTAGTCAGTTCACCTTGAGCCGAAAATTAATGCACTTTATCACTAATGATTTTTGCTAAATATTTTCTAATAACTTTTATTATTTTAAATATAAGAAAATTTAAACTTCCTTTGAAACATATAAAGAACTTTGAAGAGATATTGTTAATTTTATTTACAAATATGTGTTAAATTTTAAAATATGACTCTTATACGGTCAAGTAATTTATCTGAAATTTTACTTTTTATTATTTATAATTGAGTTTAAGATAACAGATAACTAAAAACTGAAATTTATTTTTAAAAGTTCTTTTTATTTTGTATTTTTTATCTACTAGAGACAAGTAAACGATGTAGTGTTTAGAAAATAAATAAAGAGACAGAATTCTCCAAAATATTTTCAATGATGTCAAATTTTTACCAGATATATGTATAAGGTGCATTTTACAGAAATAATCATGTTCCATATCTATATAATGACAAGTAATTCACTCATTTTCTCATATTTAAAAAAAATGTTATAATATTTTCACAAAGATAACAAAATGCATTTACTTACCATGTTGCTCTATCAAATTTTGAATTAAATCTAAACGATACTGTTTCAAAATATTTTAACTTTAAGTTGAATTTTTAAATAAATAATGCAACATTTTGAGCTAATAAGATATATTATGAAAAAAAGCATTATTAAAAATTAAAAAGTAATTAGAGCATAACAGGTGATGAGATTTTCTTTAAGGAGCTCTTTTTTATAAAATTTTTCTCAAAATTAAATATTATAAGGGATTATCTGAATGAAATACCCTTTCACCAAAAAATTTTTAAGCACAAAATAAAATTTATATATAAAATAATAGCTTTAACTTCTTAAGTAAAACTTAAGATTTTTTTTATACTTGTTAAATCTTATCTTAAAATTATTAAAACTTAAATAAAAATTTGAATAAGTTACCAAGAGAAATTGTAATATATAATCATATTCTGAAAAAAGGAACGAGGAAACGTGTCGGCACATTCAATTCCTATTCGTATAGTAGTAAAATAAAATAATCTAAATATAAGTGAAGGATTTTATATATGTATATGTTCATATAATACACATACTTATTACAAAATAGATTTCAATTCATAGTCAGTATAAGCTGTACCCTTCTTCTTTTCATGTCAGTTTTTGGTTGTACTTTTAATCAGATTTTTTTCTGTTTAAGGAATTCCTTGATCTTCTTAAACAGTTTTTTTTTTATTATATCATCAGATTATAAAACAAAAAGAAGGGAAAAATAAACTCGAATGGGTGGTAGGCAATTTACTTTCTTATCGTTTATAACAATTAAAGATATGTTATCCTTATACATGTTTATTAAGGTGAGTTTTTCAAAAAGTATATATATATATGTATAATGCAATGTATACATTCAAATTGGAATATAATCATAAAAACCCAATATAATGTTATATTAATCCTTCCGCAAAGCATTCAAACACGATGTTTTCAAATACTTTAAATAAAAGGAAAAGTATTGTTCTACATAGATATATACATAGTTTAATTCGTTATTTTTATTCTTACTATAAAAATCAAAATATTAGGAACTCTTTATGAAGTTTCTTGTGAGTTGTATATTGGATTTGAAATTAATGGTAAACATTTGGTAATAAAATAATTATTTTTTTTTTATATTATTTTTATGGTAAAAAATGTTCTAATATTAGTGAAAGAACAAGATTTTAATTAAAAGTTATAGATTAAAAATGATCTGCTGACTATTGCTCACTATTTTATTGCAGAAACGGTAACTAAAACAATTACCGTTTTATTATGGCGTATTAGATTATTTAGATTTGTATTAAATAGATACATATTAGACTAAATAAAAATATTTTTAATGTCATAAATAGAAAACAGTTTATATATAACATTACCAACTTTAATTTAAAAGCATATTAAAAGAACTATTAAAAGCAAATAGCAGAATTTGTAAAACAAAAGGCTATATAGTTTTCTTAAAATAAAATATAGAATGGTTAATTATTATAAACGGAAAAAAAAAATAAATTTGTATAAAATTTTAAAATCAAATTAAAAAAAAAAAACATTGATTAATTATTCTAAAATTACAGAAGTGGAAATACAGAATATTTTTAAATTTAAAGAAATGAAAAATGATAACCTTAAGTAAATTTTTCTATTAACCAATATAAGCTTTTTCTAAATAAAGTAGAAATCTTTTGATGTTAAAGTTAGGAAGATTTGTTTAAGATTAAATAGCCCATCGTTCAACTATGTTGTTTTCTTCTTTTATAATATTTATAACTTTTTATTAATTTTTACGAATTTTTTTATTTTTTGTTGTGGTCTGACTTTTGTTGTACTTTTCATTATGAAGAAAATTAGCATAAAAACAATGGTCGCAAGTATTGACAATTTTATTTTATATTATATTATATTATAATAAGCCTCTTTAACTATAAGACAGAAATTACAAAAGAAAGTTTTCAATTTCAAAGAGATTTTCCGATAAAAAGTCTATATTTCAAAATAAATAAGATTTTTTAACAATTTAATCTGGGCATATACTTATACATAATACATACATACAAAAATTTGCAGACACGTCACATAAGGTTTCTGACTGCCTTTTTGAAGAGTAAATTAATTTCTTTGTTTTATATTTGAAATAAACTTTGATGTACGCATTTAAAACTATTTTTATTTTAAGGTTTTATTTTATTTGAAAGAAATCTAAATTTATTAATTATATATGTATGTATATATATATATCAACTATATATACATATTTATTACTTATTATATAATAAGATATGTATGCATATATATATATATATAATAAAATATAAGTATGTAATAAATTTATATTTTTATATCATTTTTGACATTTATTGATTTATTCATGCCTATGAAGAAATGTATAGCGAAATAAGGCCCCCGTGGTGTATTTCCCATTTAATGAGAAATAATGCCCTGAGGTTTTATTTCTTCTAGTAATTGAGAAATAAAGCACCCAAAATATGGGCTTTAGCCCAGGGTTTTATTACTCTTTTAAGTTGAACTACGACGTCTATGAGAAATAAAGCCCCGGGGTGTTGTTTCTCTTTCAATTGAATCTTTGACTTCTTGAGAAATAAAGCCCCGAGTTATTATTTCTCATTAAATATGTAATAAAATCCATTTTTGTAATATTCAAACCTGAAAAAAATTTAAAAATATAAACTTATATATAAGTAAACTATTAGATGTAAAACATTATGTATTTAATATTTATATATTTCTCTATATAGAATCTCATATTAGGAAGCATATTTAAGTTGGTTAAAAAATCAAAGTTGATTCTTTTTCCAGAGTATTTATGAATTCATATGCATATTTATGAATTCATATGCGTATGCGAGACTTTGAAATAACTTCGCTATAGCTATATTATATATATAATATAAGCTATAGGTATACGTGAAGCTTTATTTTGCATTCAAGTTTTAGTACAATCTAGCACATCCGTCTATCCGTAAAAATCAGATTCATTAACTGCTATTTTGAGCAGTTTTGCTATATATAATGAAGGTATGCACTCTGAAAGTTAATGTCTGGACTAATATGAACAAAACTAATACTAAAAATATTAAATATAATACTAAAATACTAAAATATTTTGGATATGAACCGAGAGGTTCTCTAATACCGAAGTATTAAGAAACACAAAAAACATAAAAAGAAAACGAGTGACATATTGAAGAAGAAGAAGATGGATTATTTATTTTCATATGGATTGTTTGGAGTTTGAACTCGAAACCATTTACTTAGTTTATTTATTTTGAATTGCAATAGTTAATTAAAATGTGTGATTTCCAAATTGGTTTCAATTGGTCACTATTCTTTTAAAAGTATAGCCCGTGCTGTTATTACTATTATTTTAATAGATTTAATCAAACGCAAATTCTTCATATTAACGAAAATTTATCTATATAAATGTAAATAATAAAACTAATTTAAATGAAAACAAAATGTTCATTCGAGTGATTTCAAAATATCAAAGTAAAATCATAAAAACTAGAACATTTCACAAAAAAAAAAACTAACCCTCTCTTTAATTTTTAAATAAGTACTTAAAATTGGCTAGACACTATAACAATATAGGAATTTTCTTTACCCCTTCTTATTATTGATATAATTTCTTTATCCCATTGAACACTGTTAAAAAAAGCCAATATTGCACTTAGAAATATTATACATACATATATATGATTTTAAAATTCAAGCAAACTATTTCAAATAAAAACTTTAAAAGACAGTCTATTATTTCTACCGATTTATTGTTGTCCGATTAAAGGAAACTTTGCTATTTAAACCAAATAACTTAAAATATTGCACATCATAATTTGAAATTGATATGCTTGTCTTTGAGTTATCTTCTTAAAGTTATTTCATTGAATTTAACTTTAAACACTTTCAATCACCCATTTTAAGCCTCATTAAAATAATATTGTGGACTTATATTTTATAGTTTTGTTATCTGTTTTTTTCTTTTGCTTTTCACAAGTTCAATTACAAAAAATATTTTATGTTTATAATTAATTTAAATACTAAATCTAGGAATTAATAAAAGTTAAAAAACGATTAAAAAATTTTTACCAGTACATAAGAAAAATTTTTTCCATTAAATTTCAATTTTTTAAAATTAAAAAAGTTAGATTAAGTTAGGTTTACAAAAAAAAAAACTGAAAATACCGATTGACCCTTTTAGGATATTAAAAACTTAATTTAAAAAAAATTTAAAGGAGCGAAAACTATATAAAAAAATTTTATACATACATTATGAATTAGATTGGTGGAAAGGATTATTTAAAAATAGTTATTAGTAATTAATAGTATACGTAATTATTACAAGACAAAAAAATGATATTAAAAGGTTTTTGAAATTAGTTAAAAAAATGTGTTGGGTAAATTTAATAGTTTAAATTCTTAACATAAATGTGGACAGGAAATCACACAGCCTTTCCTGTTCAGGCGTGGCTGCAAATGTCGTAAGGGGGAATAACTCTTATAAATAAATAGAAAAATTTATTTTTAAAATAACAGTAACAAAATAGTTAAATTAGTTTTTTAGAAATAACAAAATTCTATCATTAAATTTCCCAATTCATGGCAAAATAAACAAGGCAGAATGTAAACCAACGGCTTTTAACCCTTTCCAAAAGGAAATAAATCTGTTCAGAATTGTGACTTGAACCAAAATTTGAAAATTTCATATAAGAAAAATTATGAAAATAGGGCTTTTTTGCAATTTTGAGGAGCTGTAACTTCGTAACTCTATACAACTCAAAGAAACCGTTAACACACGTAAACATATATTACTGGAGCTTTAATTTTTATGTCTTGCCGAAGATAAATGTGTACGGGTGACTAAGTTATAGGTGTTTAAAAATAGCAAAATTTTCCATTTTTGAACCTTAATAGCTCATAAACAGGGGGGTTTCCAAAAAAATGTTCTTAAAAAACTTAAACTAATTCTAAAAGTTCTTTCTTCCCTCAAAATTTTAAGTCTATATCTAAATGCGTCTCGGAGTTATGAAGATAGAAAAATCATGCAAAATTTGGTTTACACATAAATTTAAATACTAGGTTTAAAAAGAGGCTTCAATTCTGATATTGACTTAGAAAGATAAAAAAAAATTCTGTTGAATGGCGTTTTCAGATTGAAAATATGTTAAACGCAATATGAGATATACGCATTTAAAAATAGGGCTTATTCAAAATTTGAAGGGCTGTAGCTTCGTAATGGAGGGGGCTACATGAAAAAGTTGTTCTACAACATTAATTTTGTTATGAGACCTACCCATGATTAAAATTGTTTTTTTCTATTTATAATGGTGTAGAAGTTTTGTAAACAAACGGACGGACGAACGGACAGACGGACAGAGTGAAACGGACAGTTATTTTGGAATTGATGATTACCATTAATATGGTACTAACGATAATATGTATAAAAAAAATAATTTTTTTTTTTATATTATATAAGTATATGTTTTTTTTTATAATAAAAACTGTGTAAATTTTTAAATAATTTTACTGTCGTAGTCAAAGGTTTTTTAACGTTGCATACAAAAAAGAAGTAAAGAGCGTTTTAACTTTATAGATGTAATATTTTTAGATGATTTCACTCTTGGTGCATATTTTTAAGTATATATTTCAATCATTGCAATGTTGGTATTTAAATTTAGATAAGGCAATATAAAAAAACAGTCTTCAAATTCTATTCTAATGACTTTTAATAATTTTAATATATTTTTTATTTTTTATTTATTATATTAGTATCTCTAAAGAGCCTAGCGTACAGTGTTTCTACGGTTTTAGTTATAATCTAATGTAAACAATTCATTCAGAGTGAAATTTTTTTTTGTTTTAAATTTAAAATTTTAGTATTTACTAATGTCCATATTTTTACAATATTTTTTGAATGGATGAAGAGTTAAGTTCCTCATTTTGTTTGGAAAACTATTATACTCTTTTACACTGCCGCTGAACACTGATTTCAAGCCCCGCAGATTGTAGCATCCGGTTATTAGGATTTGATGAGCTTGGTGGGTGTTGTGAGGATGAACTTCGTTATTATTACTAATTACTACCGTATTAGTTTTGATATTGTCTCTTTTCATATTATAAATGTGCAGTGTTTGTGTATATGGGTTTAGATCTTCAATTTTTAGAATTTCATATTGCTTATACATCGATTTTGTTGAACTATGCAGAATTTTTATTTTGTTGTTTGACATCCAAGTATTTATCAGCAGTATCAGCAGTTTTGTTGTTTGTGTTTTGACATACAAGTATTTATTAGCAGTATGTCATTGTTCATTGATATTTTCAGTTCATGTAAATTCTTTTCAGCGTATACTATTATAAGGTGGTCTGCAAATAAAAACTTTTCACCCTTCATAAGTAATTTTGCTATACTACTAATATAGCATGAAATTAATGATGGACGCAATGAACTCCCTTGGACGATTCCGTATTCAATGTTTTATTTGTTGCTTTTTATACTGTCTGACTCAACAAATTGCTATCTGTTTTTGAAGTAATTTGTATTTGCTGCCCATGGTCGTATAAAATTTTAAAGAGTATTTTTCTATCAATCACATCAAGAGCCTTGTGAGATCAAAAAATATGAGACCAACATTTTTATTTCTGCCACATTGGTTTGGGTGTCCACATTGGTTTCTACAACATCAAATGTCGCTGCACTCGTCTTAGATTTTTTTGCAAAACCATATTGTGAAAATTTTTGCAAAACCATATTGCAGAACAGCTGGTTGTGTTGCAGGTAGTCAGTTATTTATTTGTAAATGTGGGTCTCAAGTATTTTGTTAAAAATTGAAGGAATCGATATGGGTCTGAAGTTGTTAAAGTCTGATTTCTCCTCCCCCTATTTTTGTATATTGGAATCACTCGCGCAATTTTTAAATTGTCCAGAACTTTGCAATCTAATATTGACTTGTTTATTAGTGCGGTTATTAGCTCAGCTAGTTCTTATTTACATGTTTTAATGATATCTGAACTAATTCAATATGTGTTAACACTTTTTGGCGGTTTAATTTTGCCTATGGGTTTTATTGCTGTTTAATTCGATTTTTTTAAACGTTAATCTTTCATCAGTTCTTACTCTTGGGAAATAGATAGCATCGAAATTTGCTGTCATATTTTTACCGACATTGCAGTAAAATTTATTTAATTCATCTATTTTCTTTTTTGTTTCGACTAATAGGTTGGTATTTTGGAATATGCTTATTGCTTTGATTTTTTTCTATAGTATTATCTGATGTAATATTTATCTGATGAAAAATTTTTAGAATTAGTATAAGTTTCGACAGAAATTTTTTTTGTACCACCCCCTGTTTAAGAGCTATTAAGGCTGAAAAATTAAAAATTTGCTATTTTTAGACACCTGTAACTTAGGCAACAGAATCTAGCCGATGGCGTAGTGGTTAAGACACCGGCTTTTCATACGAAAGGTCTCGTGTTCAAACCACGGCTGGGTCATATAGATTAATAAAAAATAATTTAGATAAAAATAATAATTAGTAGAATATAATTAAATTAAAAATAAGTATATATGTTCAATAAGTTATAATTAATATCATTTTGTAGTAGTTATATAATAAAATAATAATAAACCGTAATTCTTGTATAAGATAATATATGGCGTAGAAATAAAAAAGAAATGTTTTAGTCTTATACTATAGCTACAGCCGAGTAATCAACGTATTAATAAAATTAATCATTCAAGAAACTGAAACTTAGTCAAAATTGCAAAAAAGTTCTTTTCCACATTTTTTCTTATTATATGAAATTTTCAAATTTTGATGCAAATCACAATTCTAAGTAGTTTGTCTTTTGGAAATGTGCACTTTTAAAAACTGTTGGTTTACATTCTGTCTTGTTTTGGCTCATTTCCACATTCTAAGAATTTTCTCTTATCGTATTCTCTTTCTTTCTTTTCACAGTTTTAAGTTTATTTATCCAAAATTTAGATATTTATATTAAAATTATTTTAAATTGCACATTATAACTTTCAGTACATTTAAAATAAAAAATACTTTTTTAAGAAATAAAACTTTATTTTACTTTATGCTTTGAAATTTAGTACATCATAATGCCCAAAAATATCTCAAAATATATTATACCTATATTTTAATATAAACTAAAATTTTCCTTATGGATCATCAGTGACTGCAAATCACACATATAATTTCCACATTTAACATTTATACATTTATGTTTTTTTTATGGTCTGAAAATTGTACATTATAATATGTTCTACATTCATCTATTCCAAACCCTTTCTATCGATTATATATCGACAATTGGTATCAGAACGTTATACGAAATATATATTCAACATGTTCTGCCAAACATACATGTGTGTTATGTACACGTTCAATGCACTATTACTACAAAATGTATGATGATAGCTTTAACAATTTTAACAGTTTCGGTATTTTATTCAAAATATGGTACTTCTAGTTATCACACATCTGCCCTAGTGTACAATTTATAAGCAATATTTACAATTTCTCATGCAATATTTTTCAAATTATATGACAAGTCACAATGTTGAATTTAATAAATAAAACCACGAAAATCATTTTAAATTTTAATATTATTTTATACATTATCATTTATATCATTATTTATATCATACATATCATTTTTACACAGTTTCCGCTAATCAATTAATTGAACTCCTGATTTCAAATTTATTTAAACTCAAAATCATAGAAATATTTCATTATTATTAAAATTATTTGAAAATGTAGTCTACTTGACTTGCAAGAGGCAGGGCAAACCATCTTTCTGATAACAAGGAATCTTGAGGAAGTTAAATACAAAATTTTCTTTCTTTTTTCTTTATTTTATTATAGTTTAGCTTATATTAAAAATTAACAATTCAGATATTACTTATGTATATAACTATAAATTTATTTTTTTGTTGTAACGATCTTAGCTAAACCTGTCTCATCTAATAAAATGAATAAATGATTTACTTAGTTAAAAGAAACAAAAAGTATAAAAAAAGAATACAAAAAAATAGATAAAAAAGATAAAAGATTAAAGATTAAAAATTTAAGTAACTATAAAAATATAAAGTCCCAATTCGGCTACTACAAGTAACCAAATATATAGTATTAATTAAACTCCAACGACAATTATTATGTTTTAAAAAGATGAATTACCCGGTTTCATATGTTTCATAATTAGTTATTTGTTGTACATAATATACACTAATACACCTACATATTATATTTTATTAAAAATTTGAGAAAAATAAAAAACAATAATTAAATGAATAAGACATTTTTTTTATGTTTTTTTTCTTATTAAAAGAATGATCCAAGAGAGCGTGCTGAAAGTGTAGTGATAACAATTGTTAGAATTGTGAACTACACCCAGCCTGAATTCTTTCTGTAATTTTTGTTTTATATTTACTAATATTTTCTATTGTTTTAAATTCCTCTGGCAAGTCGTTAAATGATTTTAAGCAGTTCTATAAACAGTTATTTTTTTGTTTATCTGTCTTAAATAGTGATAAGTAAAATATAGATTTATTTCGTGTATTATAGTTATGGAAATCAAAGTTTTGCTGAAGTATGAAATTGTGTTTTATTTTATTGTTAATTATCTTAAACGCAACTAATCGTATTAGCTCCATTTTGCAAATGTGGAGAAAGCTTAGGTACTTTTCCGCGTACTGCATATTGGTTAGGTGAAGAATGAGATAATTATGTATAATTTTTATTGCTTTCTTCAGCAAAATTTGGATTTTTTCAGATAGATTTGAGGAGCTCTACTCGAAATTGGGTTCACATAGACAACGTTGGATAAGATGTGGATAAGTTGGATAGGATAAGTATAGAACGAATATCGTATTTTGATCTAGAAATCTCTTTAATCTTTTGAGGATAAATACATACGGGGCAATTTTTTGGATAGGTGATCTATATGCTCATCCCATTTAAGTTTACTATCTATATGAAGACCCACATAATTGTGACATTTTACTACATCTAATTTTACACCGTTGTGGATGAGAGTAACATCATTGAAGGTTTTATTTTCAAACAGTAGTACCTTAATTTTATTTGAGTTCATTAATAGCCTATTTTTTAGAAGCCACTCACTTATAAGACTTAAATCCTCAATCCGCGTTTGACTTCGCGTACTTTATAGCAGCATCGTCAGCAAACAACTGTATTTCACCGTGGAGATTTAGATGAGTTAGATCATCAATGTAGATCTTAAACAAGGTAGAATGTAAACCAACGGTTTTTAAAAGCACACATTTCCAAAACACAATACAAACTGTTTAGAATTGTGACTTGCACAAAAATTTGAAAATTTAAAAAATAAAATTTAAGAATTTTTTTGTAATAAGAAAATATGTAAAAATAGGACTTTTTTGGAATTTTGAGGAGCTGTAAGTCTGGAACCCTATATATGTAAGAAAACCCGTTAGCACACGTAAACATATATTACTGGAGCTTTAAGTTTTATGTCTTGCCGAGGAAAAATTTGTACAAGTGCTTAAGTTACAGGTGCCTAAAAATAGCAAATTTTCAATTTTTCAGCCCTAATACCTATTAAACAGAGGGCGGTGCAAAAAAAATTTCTAAAGAAACCTATACTAATTCTAAAAGGTCTTTCTTGTCTCAAAATTTCACGTTCCTATCTAAAGGCGTGCCGGAGTTATGAAAAAAGAAATTTCATGCAAAGTATGGTTTTCACATAACGGTAAATTTAAATAGTAAATTACAAAATATTGCATAATTTTATATTGCTTTATGTAGATAATAAAATTTCCGGTCTTTTGGCGGTTTTAGATTGTAAAACTATTACGCAGAGCCTGAGATATATACATCTGAAAATGGGGCTTTTTCGCAATTTTGAAGAGCTGTAACTCTGGAACCCCATATAACCAAAATAAACCTTTAACACACGTAAAAATATATTACTCTAGCTTTAATTTTTATATCTTGCCGAAGTAAAATATGTATAGGTTTCTAAGTTACAGGTGTTTAAAAATAACAAATTTTCAATTTTTGAGCCCTAATAGCTCATAAACAGGGGGTGGCCCAAAAAAATTTTCTGAGCAAACTTATACTAATTCTAAAAGTTCTTTCTTGCCTCAAAATTTCAAGCCTCTATCTAAAAGCGTGCCGGAGTTATGAAAGTAGAAAAATCATGCAAAATTTGGTTTTCACATAACGGTAAATTTAAATACTAAAGTTAGACAAATTGTGTAATTTAGAAAGGTAAAAAAAATACATGTCGAATGACGGTTTCAGAGTGAAAAAATCTTAAGCAGAACATAAGATATATGCATTTAAAAATATGGCTTTTTCAAAGTTTGAGGGACTTTAGCTCCGTAATGGATGGGGCTACATAAAAAAGTTGTTCCACAAAATTATTTTTTTTATGAGGCCTACCCATGGTTAAAAATGTTTTTCTTTATCTTTAACGGTGTAGAAGTTTTGTAAATTGACGGACGGACGGACGGACAGAGTGAAACTAATAAGCACATTTTTTCAAAATTTTTTTGGAAATGTGCTAAAAAGATATAAATTAGATAAAATTATAAAATAAAGTATTATAAATTATAAAAAGATAAAAATTAACAATAGTTATTATGAAGACTATACAAGGTGTACGAAACTCAAAGGTCACGAAGAACGGAGGTGACAGAGAAGTTCATAACTAACAAAAAATTGTTTAGGAGGGTGGGAACTATTTCTAACAATTTCCCAGATAACGCCCTTCAAAGTAATTTCGTTGACTTTTTAAAGAAATAACAACATCTTTGCTCCTTTATAATATAAAATTGTGTCTAAGTGTCGGTACCTAGCTGAAGTTATGAGCTTTCAGATTAATATTCCAACTTTTATTTATATTTCATCGTTGAAGATTTACAAGGTTTTAAATACGAAAAATATTGATATTTTGCACTGTTTTTATAAGATAACTGTAATTTTTTCATAAATGTAATTTTTATGTAAATAACTGTAATTGTTGCAGTTGTGAAGGGAAGGGCTAATGGAGGGGCGAAGAGTAGCTCGAAAATGAGGGCGCGAAGACCACAGGGCTGACCAGAATATAGAAATCTGTTTGAAATCTGTTGGAATATTCGAATTTTGTAGTCGGCTGCAAATTTGGAATTGGAATAATATAATAATAATATAATATTTCTAAAGTGAAATAAAGCCTATAGGCCTATACATTGATAACGGTTTTTTATGCAAAAATACAATTATTTTATAAAAACAGTGTTAAGGGCCTTTCCGAACCATCACACTAAACATCGCACTTCGCACTAAATACTATTTTATCGCACTATTTTTTTGTCCGAAAACTCCGAATAGTATCAAGTGTTGTCCGGAATTCATCTGTCTGTCTGTCAAAAATTAGTGTTTTGAAAACCACACTAGATGATCGCACTTGCACTAAAAATATTCTTTTTTGTTTTCGTTAAAAGTGGATAAGTAAAAACTAATAATAAAAACCTTTTATTAGACACAATATTTTTAAAAAGCTTAATTATATTTACATTTTAATCTTTCTGAAGTCATATTTCTTCTCTTTTTTCACAATTTCAAAATTTTAAAACTAAAATAATAACTTACTTTTTTGATAACTAATGATACGTGCATTTAAAATTTACTCAATATTGCCATAGTGATCATAAATAATTCTAAATATAGTTAAATAATGCTAGAATAAAATGCTTTTTAGCTATAAATTTGACATAAAAATGCTATAAAAATATGCATTAAGGTAAGGCTGATTCTACTCCTAAAAATTTTTTAACTGTCACAAATTTGTAATCCGGACAGAAATTTAGTGCGATATTTAGTGCGATATTTAGGGCGATAATCAAGTATTTTTGGAAAGTGTAAGTGCGAAGTGCTAGTGTCAAGTGCTAGTGAGATGGTTCGGAAAGGCCCTAAATATCAATATTTTTCGTATTTAAAACCTTGTAACTCTTCAACTATGAAAGATAAATAAAAGTTGGAATATTATTGTGAAAGCCCATAATTTAATTTTCAAAATCCCATAGCAAAAATTCAAGATTTCGACTTCAAGCTTCCCACGTTTGCAAAATATGGTTTTGACATAACGATAAACTTTTATTTACATACTAAACTGTAGAAAATTATATGTATAATTTTTAATACGATTTATAAAGCTTAAAAAATTTACCATCGTTTGTTGTTGCCAAATTGAAGAAATATTAAGCAGTACATGCAGAGATATAAACATTTGACCATAGGCCTTTTTTTTTTACTTTGAGGAGCTGTAGCTTCGTATACTATATATATATTATACGAGAACGACACTTGCTTAAGAACGAAAGCAATTCCCTAAAATATCTAGATCTGCCTTACTCTTTTTTTAATCAATCTCTTTGCATTTGTAATAGCAAAATATAGAATAAAAAGGAAAATAAAGAACAAATCAGTATATAAATAAAGGCGAAAAAACAAAAATGGTTTAAAAGCATATTAACACGTCTATAGTAGCTGAATGTTTAGTAACGGTAAAAGCAAAATTCCAAAGGTAAACACGAAGTTGATAGACCAAAAGCCTCAACGAATTATTAGGATATGTGGAAGAAAACAGAAAGGGAAAAATTTAAACTATTTTCCCGAAATTACTATTAGCCCGATATATGTATATATAAATATTAAAAAAATATATAAATATAAATATTATATTAAATATTTTGCGAAAAAAATTTATTTAAAAACAATTGACTATTAAATTCATAGTTAACTTTAAAAGAATGGATGTAAGAAATAAAATAAAAATCATCGACATAAATGAAATGTAATTATCTTTTTTTTTAACTATAAATTATATGCTTAACTCAATCACTTAAGAAAAAAATGCATAAAACAACAAAACATAAACATACAAAATAAACGAAAATATTATTCTATTATTCACAATCGAATATAAATACGAGTACATAATATTGTTATGAACATATGTATATAATTTTTTGTATAATTTATTGCCAATTAAAATAAAATATATTACTACTGTGATGCAATGTAACATAATATTTATACTTTAAAAAACTAATTTTTTCAATCACAAGTCAGATTGCAGGCTTCTAAAACGTATTTTCAGTTAAAATTTTATTAGAAAAAGTTTTTGCATTTAAGGGTAAATGAACGTTCATACACAAATGCTTTTCAAGTTACAAATTAATTTTATTAAAAGTTTAAAAACACTGCATTGTTTATATGAAAGCGAATAAACTTCCGCTAAGGGGTGATCATAGATTTAAATGGCGTCATCACATAACGGTACTTAATATTTCGAAGCTTCCGAATATATACGCCATTACTAAAGATGCCGAAAAATGTCATCTAGTGGCCGAAAAATGCATTACAAACTTTTCTTAACATTTTGTACTATTTTAATTAAATCGTTAAATTTTTTCCGTAAAACAATAAACTGGAACCATTTTCTACAATGTTGTAGAGCATAATACTGTCGTTATATCGATATACATCTTGTTTCATCTTAATCGGTACTACCGTTGGCGGCATCGGTACCAATAGCATATATATTCGGAAACTTGACAATATAAAGTACTGTTATGTGAGGACGCCATTTAAATCACCCCTTAGCGGAAGTTTATTCGCTTTCATATAAATAATGCAGTGTTTTTAAGTATGTATATCCATGAAAGCTACATAAAAACAATATAATAAACAATAAAAAATTGTCTCTCTAAAAATGTCTTTAAGAATCCTCCAATCAATTTACTTTTCAAATGTAATTTTATGCGTATTGTATTACAATACATTTAAAACGTGTGTATTTACTTATTTTTAAAAAATCCGTAAGATTTATTTATTAATTAGTATTAAAATACTTTACTTAAGTTTTTCACATTCAATTTTTTGTGATTAAAATAATTATACCATTGAATAATGCAAATTTAATTTACAAATTCAAAATCAAATTAGCAAATTAAAAATCAAAACTAATAAACATCATTCAAATATTTAACAAACAAATTAACAAAATTTAAAATTGTAAAAAATTAAAAGTAAAACAAAAAATAGTACTAAGTCATAAATGTAATATAAATTAATTAATAAATGGTTAAAAAATTTTTAATTAAGTTGCTGCTTTAAAAGTTCAATACATGTTCTTCTAAAACTATTATAATATTTATCTGCTTTCAATTTTCTTGGTAAGTTATTAAATTGTTGAAACCGCTTAGATATTAATGAATTATTCGAAATTTGAAATTCTAATATTCAAATTTGAATTTCTCAACGAATACGGTTGCACATCATCAACTGTAACAAGTCTACCCCCTAAATAGCTTGGTAAATTACCATTTCTTAATTTCAAAATGAACAACACCACACTCAGATCCACTTTTTGTTTAATACTGAGCCATTTTAACGTTTTCAACATCAAATTAACCGAAATGTATCTACTTATTTTGAGAGTAATCCTCATTGCCTGATTCTGCAACTTTTGCAGTCTGTAAATCTTTTCTTTGTTGCTTAAATACAATATTGCTGAGCAATATTCGAAATGTGGCTTAATAATAGCATTGAAAATATTTATTGAATTCAATAATGTTAATTTTTTCTAATTATCCTAAAATAGCTTATTTTTTTATTAATTTTTCGACAAATGATATCGATGTGACTTTTAAAATAAATTTTTTCATCAATAATGATTCCTAAATATTTAATTTTATCGACTCTTTCTATGAAATCATCTCCATTAAAAATTTAAAGTTGAAACTGACTCCTTGCTGCTGATAACCATAAATTTAGTTTTATTGACATTCAATTTTAATTTGTTTGCATTAATCCATTTATTTAAGGTTAATAAATTATATTCCACTTTCATTTTGCATTTGTTAATATCATTATCCTCAAGATAAATTAAAGCATCATGAACAGTCTAATTTTGCAAAAATTCATCATCTTTCCAATGCCATTTATATAAATTAAGAATAAGAGTATTCCAAGTACTGAACCTTGTGGTATCCCTAAACTAATCTCCTTGAAATCAGAATAACACTCAATAACATTCTGCCACTCAAATATGATTCGAAGAATTTTAATTCATTACCTTTTATCCCGTACTTAAATAACTTTAAAAGTAATATTTTCCGCTCAATGGTCTCGAATGCTATTTTAAAATAAAGAAATACAGCCAACGTTTTTATTTTCAATTATATTTTCCCAATCAATATTTGCCCAATTCAATGCCGTTTCACAGGAGTGTTTCTTTCTAAATCCAGATTGTGCTTTAATCAATAACTGGTCAATCAATAACTTTTCAAAATAATACTCTAATTTGAACAACTTTTTCTAAAATTTTACCAAAAATACTTAACAAAGTTATTGGTCGTAAATCTTCACACTTACTTGAATTTTTAATTTTTTGTATCGGTACAAATAAAGTGTTTTTCCGCATTTTAGGAATTCACCTACTTTTAAAACTTGATAATATTTACCAATATGGGGCCAATTATGTACCAATTTTCTAAAACGGTTTTTTTATTAGCGCCATTGAAATCCTTTTTTTTATTCAGCTTTTTAACAATATTTTTTAATTCTGTTGTATTAATCAACTTAAATTTAAATTATGAAGTTACCTCTGCTATGTTATTATTATAATATTCAAATTTTATAGAATTATGTATATCTTCCACACTTTTTATGAAGTATTCTTTCAACCTAACCGAAATTTCATTCATATCGTTTATAATATCATTTCCGAATTTAACTTTCTATTTCTTTTATATCTTATTTTAGAATAAGCTCTTTTGTTAATTTCCATTTGTCTTTCAACTTTATTTCTAATAAAATCACTTTTAGATTTTTCGATTTCAGTTTTATAAAAATTTCTTTTGTTCTTATACTCATTCCAATCAAATTCATTTTTAGTAATTTTCGCCCTTTTGTAAGCTATTATTTTCATGCTTTTCAATCGTTTTAACTTCTGGTTAAACCAACTTACACCAAAAGGTAATTTTTTTACTTTTAACCTAAATTTGTTTAAAGTATCATAAAATTTCTCATCAAATTTTTTTATATAATCGTTTGTGTTATTTTCTAACTCAACATTCAAATAATTCAAGTTAAGGTTACTATTAAATTCATTTGCTATATCATTTTTATTATATTTGAAGAACTCAATCATTTCAAAATTTTGTTTATACCATAGGTTCATTTTTTTATTCTTTTCTACATTTATACATATTGTTTCGTGATGACTTATCTATAAACCATTATTTATTGTTGTAGTTAAACCTATTATATTCTTACTTTTATAGAGCTCCAAGATTTTGAACAATATGAATTATTTAAGAAATTCCTTGAAGAAATAAATAACTTTATTTTAAATTTGCAAATGTATTTATTTATTTATTAGGAGAAGAAGATACCGTGGCACACCAAGTAGCTATAACCCCTGTTTCCAATTTGAAATGTGGGGTGCTTTAAAATGTGGTGTAATAATTTTGGTGCTATATTTATTGTTTATAAAGGGTCTTTCAAATTGAGTTTTCAAAAGTAAATAATTAAAAGACATCAAATTTGAATTGAAACTGGAAAAGTTTTTATTTATTTTTGAAGTACAATGTTTACCTTTTATACTGTGAAAATGATATCTCCCATGTGACCACCTCTTGCGTCCCTACAGTACCTGATTCTTTTATCAAAATTTTCGGTCACTTCTGGCATAGTTGCGGCTCTATCTCACCAATAACTCGAATAATTTCTGCTTTCAAGGCTTCAACGTTTCGAGGATTATCCTTGGAAACCTGTCCTTTCACATAGCTCCAAAGAACGAAGTCTAATTGTGTCAAATCGCAGGATGTTGAAGACCCATTCACGTCACCGAATCTGGAAATAACACGGTCTGGAAACTTTGTATGCAGTAATTGCAGTGTTTCTCTGGTTGTATGACACGTAGTCCCATCTTGTTAAAACCACATGTCCTCAGTATCAATATTTTCCAGTTTTAGCCATAAAAAAATTTGTGATCATGTCGCGATATCTGGTACCGTTAACGGTTATGGCTCTTCCAGCATCATTTTCGAAAAAGTATGGACCAATCACACAACCAGACTACAATGCACACCAAACAGTGACTCTTTGTAGATGTCTTGGATCATCTACTTTTTGTAGATGTCTTGTCTTGGATCACGCGAGTGTTTTTTAAAGAAGATAGTATAAGCAAAAGCTAAAGGTGTTTTCTTAGCAAATTCAATAGTACCAGCAAAAGGTATAAAACATTACCTGTAAATATAAGGGATACACCTGTAACAATTAAAACAACTGATGTAGAAGTACAACCATCAAGAAATTATAATATATTATCTATAAATCATAAAGATACTAAAGATTCAGTAAGGTGTGAGAAATTAAGAAAAGTATTAGTAATAGATACCTTGGTCGAAGCTCAATTTTAAATATCTGTGAGAGATTTCAGAATATATTTCATTATGATGATGACCCATTATCACTAAACAATTTTTATGAACATGCGATTACAACAATGGATAAATCACCAGTGTACATAAAAAATTATAGAACACCAAATGTTCAGTTTGAAGAGATTGAAAAACAAGTTTCTAAATTGATGGAAGAAGATATAATCGAACACTCTACAAGTCCATATAGCTCACCATTGTTAATAATGCCTAAAAAGAGCCAAGGTGGGGCAAAAAAATGGAGACTAGTGGTAGATTTTAGATCATTGAATAAAAAAAATAGTAAACGACAAATTTCCATTAACAAGATTAGACGACGAATTGGACAAATTGGGCAATTTAAATATTTTCTACATTGGATATGACCAGTCCAATTCATCAAATACCATTACATCATAAATTCAGACAGATGACAGCATTATCAATTTAATAGATTGCCATTTGGATTAAAAATATCTACAAATAGTTTTCAGCGTTTGCTTTCAGTGGCATTGAGCTGATTGCAAGAAGCTGCATTTCCATACGTAGATGAAATAATAGTATTATGATCTCTTGCATAATGACAATCTGATTAAAGTTTTTGAATATAAAATATAATTTGAAATTAAATCCAGGAAAATGCAATTTCTTAAAACCAGAAGTGGTATATTTAGGGCATCTTATAACATCAGAAGGGATCAAAATTGATCCAGAAAAATATGAAACCATTAAAAATTATCCTACATCAAAAGATGCTGATGAATTAAGAAGATTTGTAGCTTTCTGCAATTACTACAGAAGGTTTTTCAAAGATTTTGCAGAAATAGCTAAACCACTTAACCAACTTTTAAAGAAGAAACAAATATTCAGTTAGGATAAAGAACATAACAACGCATTTGAAATGCTTAAAGAAAAACAAATAACTCCTCCTATATTAAGGATGCAGTGATAGAGCGCCCGAAAAAATAATTCCTGTTGACTGGAGATGACGGACTTTAATTCCTTTTGAATTGGAATTAAGACCCACACTATTTTTTGTTATCAAAAGAAGAGAGTAATAGAATATGTAGAGCAAATGCATTAGCATGGATTTTAGAGTTTTGAATAAAATTTGGGGTATCCCGTTTTTGCAGAATATTTACTAATATGTATGTTCGAGATTCTGAATTAGGAAGGATTTTAGAGTTGGTTACAAAATCAGGGTTATATGCTTCTTCCAAAATATGTATGTAGGATTGGACAAAATTTAATATAATTTCAATTAGGTTTTTAGCACATTTCCAAAAAAATTTTAAAAAATGTGCCTATTAGTTTCATTCAGTCGGTCCGTCTGTTTATAAAACTTCTACTCTGTTACAGATAGAAAAAAAATATTTTAACCATGGGTAGGTCTCATACAAAAAATAATTTTGTGAAAAAACTTTTTCATGTAGCCCCATCCATCAGGGAAGTACAGTTCCTCAAACTTTGAAAAAACCCTATTTTTTAAACGCGTATATTTCATGTTCCACTTATCATTTTTTCAATCGAAAACGCCATTCGACATGAATTATTTTTACCTTTATATATGAATATAAAGGTAAATAAAATTACATATAGTTTTTAAATTTAGTATTTACATTTACCATTATGTGAAAACCAAATTTTCATGATTATTCTACCTTCATAACTCCGGCACGCTTTTAGATAGGGGCTTGAAATTTTGAGGCAAGAAAGAACTTTTAGAATTAGTATAAGTTTCCTCAGAAAATTTTTTGGTAGCACCCGCTCTTTAAGAGTTATTACGCCTCAAAAATTGAAAATTTGCTATTTTTAGACACCTGTAACTTAGGCACCTGCAAAAATTTTTCTTCGGCAAGACATGAAAATTAAAGGTTCAATAATATATTTTTACGTGTGTTAACGGCTTTTCTTAGTTATATAGGATTCGGAACTTACGGCCCCTGAAAATTTCAAAAATGTCCTATTTTCACGTTTTTTCTTATTACAAAAAATTTGTTAAATTTTAAAATGTTTGTGCAAGTCACAATATTCTAAACAGTTTGTATTGTGTTTTGAAAATGTGCACTTTAAAAAACCATTGGTTTACATTCTATCTTGTTTTTTATTACATGCAATTTTCAAATTTTTTTGCAAGTCACAATTCTAAACAGTTTGTATTGTCTTTTGGAAATGTGCCCTTTTAAAAACCGTTGGTTTACATTCTACCTTGTTTATTTCAAGTTGTTTTTTTAGTAAATTGTAACTTAAAATATTGTTATTATAAAATAAAATTCCAAGTAATTATTGTAAAAAATTAAGTTCACAAAAATCAAAATTGTAAATAGTGATTATTCAAAAAAAAAGTTAAATTCATTATGCTAAAAATACTTATTCTAAAAATTATATAAATAAACTAAAACTTTTAAATTAAACTTCCCAAAAATTGTTCCAATAGAATTACTTATAAGTGACAACAACTATTCTTTAAGCAAAAAAAAAATTATATTTAAATATGTACTTTATTAATTACTTTTAATAAAATATGACTTTTTAAAAAAATACTAATGTTTTAACTTTTAGTGTTTCACTTTCTACGTCCACGGATCGTCTAGTCCTTTTTCCAATTTCTTTTCTTCTTTTATAATAGTAAAAAAACAGCTTCAGATAAAAAAAAATCAGCTGTCTCCACCACATGACCGAACGCCACTACACGAAAAGTACAATGCCAAAATTTTTAGATTAAAAATTAGATTTTTTACCTAATAATTTATATCAAAGCAAAATAACTTCTAATAATTTAACAACATTTTGTTTTATTCAATAACAATAATAAGCAATGAAATCGTAAAAATATACATATGTATGTGCATTCATTCATACATCCATTTACATTATTATGTAATGTACATCATTTTTTTTTCATTCAAAATATTTGAAGTAAAAAATAATAAAAACTGTAAACAAATACAAAACAAACATAACATTAATATTGAATCCGTTATCAAAAATTTTACCGTTTTAATTTTATGTCATCAACAAAAGAATAATATGCATAGATATAAGTATGTACCTATCAGTGACGAGGCGTGAACATTTGCAATTGGGAAGCAAACTTTATTTTCTATATAAATTTATTTTACGAAATTATAACCAATAAAAATGTTTAGGCCGTTTCCGAACCTATTGCACTCCGCACCAAACACCATCTAATAGTACTAAAATTATAGCGATAAACTTCGCCAAAATATATGCAATAAAAAGCTGAACGAACTTGAATTTTAGTGCAATAACTTAATGTTCTCTTGATGACACTAAGCATCGCACTAAAAGAATAATTATATAAGTATAAGAAAAGAAAAAAAGTAAAGAAAGAATAAGTAAGTTCTTTAAAAGTGAAAATTGAATTTTAAAATGAGCATTCAATAAAGAAAAATACAAAATTTAATTTCATTTTTTTAAATATTTATACTTATAAAAAATATAAACGAATATTTTTATATGCATATTACTATATGTTTTTAGACGCAGTTTAACGTAATAAATTTAGTCCGATTAAGTGGTATTTAGCACGAAGTGCGATAGTTTCGGAAACGGCCTTAATTATTATTAAAATTCTACGGTTTTAAATGTAAAAAATAAAAATTTATGAATAACATATTTAAAAAAATTTATTTTCTTTAATTAATTCTTATAACTAAAATTATGTAACATTAAAAAGATTGATTAATTCAAATAATTCAAATTTATTATTAGTCTTTATTTATTAAAGACTAATAACAAAGAAAGTATTGGAAATTATTATTATGTTGTACTGTTGCATAAATTATTCAAAATTCTTTACATGTACATAAATCGGAAATTCAAAAAAAAATTAAATGTATTATAAATGACAATTACGAAGATTATGAAATATAATTTTCAATTTAATTTTTAACAAAAATAATAATAAGATAATAAAAGGTAATAAAATAAAGTTGTCTTAATCTATTCTAAATCCAATTTAAAAAAAAATTAGAGTAGTGTAAATTAGGTATTTAATTTTTGTAACTTAATTGTATTCTTCTTTCTTTTTCTGCAAAGTGATTAATAACATCTTGATAAAAAGTAATAGAACTTTTTAATTTTTTTAATAATGTGGTTTCTATAAATATCAAAACTAGGTTTGAAAAACGATTTTGACTAATTTTATTCCTCAAACATGTTTTCATTCGTTTCATAGAAGAAAACTATCGCTCCGCACTTGCTGTTGTTGAAGGAATAGTAATTAATAAGAGCAAATTTTTCATCAAAATTCATTCTGTTAAATGATTTTTCAAAAAGAATTTCTACTACACAATTGCAATCTGCCATAATTTTTTTTATATTTTTGATTTCCTTTTAGTAATATTGTAAAAAAAATTTTGTGTAAATATTATACAGTATATTCATAATATATAATAACGGACATCATGCTAAAAAATTTTTTACAGCCTTCTCCACACCGGAGTAGTGCATTTTTGCCAAAATCTCGAGTACAAATTTTTAGTATGAAAACAATACTTACCTTATACATAATTGTATGCGGTCGGTAAAAATGAAAGGGTTTATTCACGTTTAATAGATGATTAATCTCCATTTATTGTTTTATTTAATTTCAATAATGCGTACTTTGCTCCTAAGAAGCAAATCTAATCTAGTAAGAAAGAAAATTAGGTTAATAATATTGGAGTGGAAATAGACATCTCAGAGCTACTAGAAATGTGGAGCTAGAAAAGGTAAGTATAAAATATTATTTTATTATTAGTTATTAAATAATATTCTTGTTAGGCTGTGGGGTGACTTTTTGCTGCAGTGTATGAAAAGTTGTATGCTGGAATATGAATCTCAGTAAGATAATTTTATTTTCATTTAGTTATTAAATAATAATCTTGTTAGGCTGTGGGGTGACTTTTTGCTGCAGTGTATGAAAAGTTGTATGCTGGAATATGAATCTCAGTAAGATAATTTTATTTCATTTAGAACTAAGAATTAAAAATATAAATCGTGTGTCTGGGAAAAATAGCCATCCCACATGCATATAAGTAATACTCCTATTGTCAGGTATTTTGGGAGGGGTTTTAGGATTGTATTCAAAATTAGGATTATACGCCTTTTACAGAATATTTAAATGTATGCATATGCGAGTTTTGAATTAGGAGGATTGTACATATACATATTCTGGAAAACCCGTTTAAAAAGGCCCACGGGCTTTAAATCCAAAAGTTTTGTTATTAAACCCGTGGGCTTTATTTCCTCGGGTGTTCTGTCACTGCACCTCAAAATTTTTCAGAATCATTCATATTAACAACTGATGCATCGAATTATGCATTAGGAGCTGTTATATCTCAAGGGATTATAGGGAAAGATAAGCCTATGCTAGCAAGTCATTAAATAAACATATAGAAAAAGAACTTTTGTCAAAACATTGGGGTATTAACTATCTTAGACCATATCTTTTTCGTATAAAATTTATAGTTTATACTGACCATAGGCCAATGGTAAGCTTATTTACACAAAAAAATCCATCCTCCAAATTACCAGGAATTCGTGTAGACTTTATGGATTATGACTTTGAAATAATATTTAAGCAAGGCAAAATAAACACCAATGCCGATGCACTTTCAAGAATAACATTAAACTCAACGAAACTAATAGAAATGGTACCGAAAAACAACATAAACGTTATAACTAGAAGTAATAAAAATAAAAAGGAGAATATAAATGAAATTGATAAAATAATTAATGAAAATAACTGTGCAAAAATCAGAATTATTTTGGATTCAAACCTGAATAGTTTTCTGGAGCAATTGATTTTGCTTGTCTTATTTTATTATAATTTATTTATCACAGCAAATAATTTAGCTTGTTTTATTTTATTTATCAATTTAATTTAAAAGGTCAGCCTTAGCCTTAAACTAAGCAAACGGCAATTTATTTTGCCATAGTAATTTACGTTCACTACGCAGAATAACTATATATGGTGATATATATATGAGCCACTAGAATGACTACAAATGACAGTTAACCGCTCATATATACATAATTAGGAAAAGACTAATATAAACAATACCAAAATTATTACAGTTGCTAACATATTACAATATTTTGGAATATGTTTTTAAAATTAGTTAAAAACAAAAAACTAAACTAAATTGCCGAATTTATTATTATTTCAATAACATAATCGTGTAAAGTTAAATTTATCTATATAATATTTAATAATATGCATAAACTTATCTCCCAACCACATACATATTGCCAACAATACTATAATTATTAACATTTTTTAAATGCAATTTCATTAAAAAAGAAAATTTCTAATAAGATATCAGTGATTGAAAGTACATCAAGTTCATATTGATATACTTATATATTTATACAATTTGTATCATATCTCGAAATCGGTAAAAGATATGATACAAATTGTGATAAGTTAAAATACATCATGCAATTCAGATTTCGCAATAAATTAAGTACACTATAGACACTGTTCACAATTTAAGTTCTTATATTGAGACATTGGATTACCACTTTATTTAACATAAGGACTTTATATCGAATACAGGTGATAAGAGTCTGGAACTCATTAATTTCCACACAGGAATCGAATAGCTAATATGATTTTTGTAAAAGAATAATAAAAAATAAATAAAAAAAATTTTTAAAAAAACAGCTTTTTTGAACTAAAAAGTAGAAAATAAATTTTTAATAGCAAATTTTTCTGTAATTTTCTAAACTATATTGTTACAATCGAGATTTCTTTGAAAAAGTTTATTTCAATATGTCAAATATATATATAAATATAAGTATATATAAGTTTTAAAGTCTGTGAAATTAATATAAAAGCTGGAGGCAAAATTTAAAAATATAAGTTTATAGTTATGCGTTTGTTGCCTCCAGCTTTTATTTTAATTTCACAAACTTTAAAACTTATATGTACTTATATTTATATATATATTTGACATATTGAAATAAACTTTTTCAAAGAAATCTCGATTGTAACAATTATAGTTTAGAAAATTACGGAAAAATTTGCTATTAAAAATTTATTTTCTACCTTTTAGTTCAAAAAAGCTGTTTTTTTAAAAATTTTTTTTATTTATTTTATTTTATTCTTTTTAGTAACGACAAATATAAGTATTAAATTGATATTTTTTTTTTTTTTCCTTGTTTAATTTTGAATTTTTACTGTTGCTCTAACAGTTTATAATTATATCATTACCTGTTATAATATAGAATATATTGAATTTTTTTATTATTAATTTATTGTGGCAAAATTTTTAAAAAATTAAAAAAACGTTGCATAGCTAAATTCAAAATTTAAATGAAAATATTGCAATTTTATAATGTTCTTTATTTCCACTTAAAAACGCGACCCTTTAAAAACTTTGATTTATATACTGCCTTGTTTTTTCTTTCTTTTATAGCATGACATTTTAATATTTTTTTTTTTCTATCTGTTATGTGTGTAAATATCAGATGTGCACATATACATAAGAAATAGCCTTCAAAATATTTAAAAAACAATCAAAGTAACATTTTTTGTTCTCTTTTTTTTCTATTCGTTTTTATTTTTCTTCCAGTATTACATTTTCCTTTTTTTTTGTTTTCTGTTATTTAGGTACGCTAAGTATTTCTTTTTTTTTTAAATGTTTAATTTATACATGCATTCTATTTAAAAAATATAAATTATAACCTATAGAACATTCTGAATTTTTTTTTGTTCGTTTATATTTACCGTCCATTCATATGCATACATAAAATTTTTTTTTGTTCGTTTATGTTTACCGTCCATTCATATAAATATAACTGTTGCTTATATATTAAAAAATAATAAATCTATAACTACATACATAAATAGCCGTATATTCATTCATATACATATGTATCTATATTATGAGCTGAACTTCTCAGTGTTGCATTATATCATAATGCGGCAAAATTTTTGAAAAATTAAGAAAACGTTGCATAGCTAAATTCAAAATTTAAATAAAAATATTGCAATTAAAATAGAAATTATTAGCTATATAAAAAATAGAAATTATTAGCTATAGAACATTCTGAATTTTTTTTTTGTTCGTTTATGTTTACCGTCCATTCATATAAATATAACTGTTGCATACATATTAAAAAATAATAAATCGATGAATCAACTAAATAATAATAGTTGGGAATTTGGGAATTTGGTGTGACTGCGTTAGCAGGTTTTTAATAGTACAGCACACATAAAAATATGCATACCATTTTTGTACATGTTTGTACCTACATATGTATGTAGTAAAAAAATTTGGTTTTAAAAGTATGTAATTGAGAATATATTAAATTGCTTACTTCTAAATGCTAATATTTTTGAATTAAAAAACACGTATCTATATAAATATTATAAATAAACACATTGCTTTTATAAATAAAAATGTATACTAAAAATCAATTGATTTGATGAAAAAAAACTTAAATTTAACACTTGCTGACTAAATTTTAAGTAAATGAATATTAAATTTTACACTGTGTTCTCAAGTGCGGCACATTAATTTGTTTACACATTCATATCTTTCAAATTCATCGCTTTCAAACCAAAAATATTTTCGAAGCACATATTATTATTACATATTTTGAAGTATGTACCTATGTATATGTACGCTTAAAATACAATAGCTACATAAAAAACAATAGTCTTTTATAGAAAAAAAAAAACATTTATGGATTACGTATTGGTATTGGTATTGGTGAGTTTAGTAAATTTAGATAAAATATTTTATTTTGGTTCTGTAATAATTCTGTTAAAAATTCTGTTATATCTTTGTATGAAAATTTAATTTTGAAATTAAGCTAATTTCTCTAATGTTTTTCGATATTATTATTTTAAAATCATGTATTGTCATCGGGATCTGATCTAATGAAGAAAATTTCAAGTCTCTAGCTCAACGGGAAGTGTGTTTAAAATGGCTTCTAAGATTCCATCCTTTACCCAACCAAGTTAATAAAAAGCTGTTAAAAAGAAAACCATAATATTCAGGATACATAAAAATATATGAGGTACGCAATAATATGAAGTACGCAATAATAACTACATATGTTATATTGTTTTTTGATATAGCCATAAATCTAACGTACAAATCACTTAAATAAAAATAAAGTCTATAAATGGTGCGAAAGTCAACAACCTTTTAAATGCCAACGATGGAATGTTAATAATATAAATTTTTGCATCAAATAATACATTTATAATCAAAAAATTAACAATAATCATCAATAAATCAAACTTACTCTTCGTAATTTTTTTGTTAAATTATTTTTTCTCATTGGAATTTTGTTTTTGCATTATGACACCATTCCATTTTTTTAACTAATATTAATAAATACTTTTGTACATCTATGTTAACATTTATTTTATTTACATAAATTACTTTTAAGTTTTGCATTTACCTTCAAAACCAATTACAAACAAACGAATAAAACATTTTTACACATGCCAAGAATTTGATTTCCTTTTTATAAATTTTTTTTTTGTTTTATTTTTTCAAAAATAACCCGGAAAATGTTCAGACTAATCCTTCTTTGACTGAGTTTGATATTGCAAAACAAAAACCAAATAAAGCAGAACATAATCTAAATAAACCTTAAAACATGGGTATAATAATCATTAAAATTAATCCCAATTCAAGGTATACTTGTATACTCAGCCATTCAATCATTGTTCTAAGTAGCATCATTAAGATAAATTTAGTATATAATATTATATATAAAGAATAAAAAGTAAAAAAATACAAGTCAGTTTGCAAAAACATGGTCGTATTTCCAAAACATTAATATATATTAATAATATATAATATATAAAGATTGATAATTTAATATTTTTGTACCGAATAACATGTTTAGTCTAAGAATTGGATCGACCTTTATTATTTCCGTCAATTTGTGCTTTCAAATTTTAAATTTAACTTTATACTAATTTCAAAAAATCAAAATAAATCGGTCAAATCGATAATATAAAACATTTAGAATTCTAAAATATGTTTGATCATCATTTGCAATTTTCTATATGAGTTTTTTTTTTGTAAGAAAATTTGTGAAAAATTAGTAGTTAAACAGTTTCTTTTATTTTAAGTAATCTTTTAATATAATCTTTTGCACATATTATAAAAATATAATGTTTGAACTTTAATTTTAGTATTTAACCTTTAAAAGCTTTTTACAGATGTTAAAGCTTCAGATCTCTTAAAATAACGAATTTTTAATTTTTTGGCCTACATTGCTCTTAAAACGGAAAAAGTACAGACGGTTTCTAAATTAATTTAACCCTGTTCTCAAAGACCTTACTTCTCTCCTAATTTATGTTTCTAACTTTAGTTAGAGTTTAGATGATGCGGTAAATTAAAAAGATATTTATGACAACGTAAAGGGATCGTGCTAGAAATAACAAAGATCTTGCTCAGAATTGAGTTCTGAATCGATTTAGCCATGTACGCTCGTCAGCACAATAACTCAAAAAATAAAGGAGTTAGGATTCTGAAATTCTTACCAGGTAGCTTTTGTAAAATTGTTAGTTTCGCTATTTAAATCGACTAACTTTGACCAGTGCGTTCAAGCAGCTGTCATATAACTTACAAATTTAAATGAAAAAACTCAGTGCCTATTGATGCTAGGTATCTGAAATTTTGTGAAAAAATATCAAAATGCATGTCAACAACTTCTGAAAAATTTGGTTGGTCAACGGCAGCAGGTTCGGGTAGCTACCATGCAAATTATTTTTTGTATATGAAAATAAATTAATCTCTATTGAATCTAGGTACCTGAAATTTTGTCAAAAGATATCAAGTTCCATGCTAACAACTTCGCCCAAATTTTGTTAGTCTGGAGGTTCGGGTAGCTGCCAAACAACTCCTTTTTATATATAAGCGTAATGTACATATACTTATACCTTGTATACTTAATAACATCATACTCATACTGATACTTAAGACATTAGAAATTTTGTAAAAAATGATCAAGTTTTATCGCAATACAATCTACGAAATTTGGTTGCTCTAGTCTAACAGATTCAGATAGCTTGCATATCTTGGAATTTAATTAAGATAGAATCTTCGATCATCAGTGAAATCTTGTAAAAAATGGTCAAGTTTTATAATAATAACTTCTGTAGCCAACTCCAAAATTTTCATAAAAATATCTCAGTGTAATTAAGTCCAACATTTGAAATTTTTAAAAAGGATGATGAAATTTTATGGAAACGTCACATATATGTGGTGGGGCCTCGGTGGCCTAGTTGGTAAGAGTGTATACAATACGCTGTAAACACCGAGGGAGTGTGGGCTCGAACCCCTGACACGTCGTAAGAATTATTCCCCCTTACGATATTTACAGCCACGCCTGAACAGGAAAGGGTGTGTAATTTCCTGTTCACATTTATGTGGCAGAAAAATGCAATAAAAAAAAATGATGTAGTAACGTGTCACTATACCTATGGTAAGGGGGCTTCACGAAGCTTCGGGTAGCTGCCAACTTCAATAAGCCGGAAGAAAAATGGGGCTTTTGTCTCAGTGTTAAGGATAAAAGCCCGCAATTGGAAATTCAGAAACACGCATATACATACATAAATAGATACATATTCTAGAAAAGAGACAACGTTGATTTTGTAAAAAACTATAAAATTGCTCTAAATATTATAAAGACATAGTATGCATAGATATATATAAAAATATTTTACCATTGGGATTTTTGACCCATTCAAGTGATCTTTTTTTTTTGGATTTTTGTCTTACAACAGTGGTATCTATTATGCTCATGCGGGTATCCTAGAGTTGACACAGATTACAATACATTTTTCCTCGTTTTATATGAAATTTATCTATGCATGTCTATCTCAAATGGTGAAGAAATTTTGTAAACATAAACAGACAGACATTTTTTTTTAAATTTTATAAAAATATGCTAAAAAGGATCTTTAAAATACTTTTTATTACGTTTTTTTAGAATTATTCTTTACATTGAACTATAAAATAAAATTGATAAAAGCAATTGTAATATGATACTAAAATACGAAAATCTTGTTCTTTAAAATCTTGTTTTTTTTATCTTGTTTTTTTTTTTAAATTTTATTTCATTTTCAAGGGTTACTTACGAAATCTTGTTTTTCAAAATCTTTTTTATCCTGTTTTACAAAATCTTTTTTATTTTAATCTTGTTTCCCAAAATCTTGTTTTTGTTTTATTTTTTTTTAATTTTTTAATTTATTTAGGCACCGAAATAAACTAAAAAATTAAATAAAATAAAACAAAACAAAAACAAGATTTGAAAAATTTAATAGTTAATACCAATCATATTATTAACAAGTAAACATAATATTATTGTTTATTTATTTATTTATTTATTTAACATTACGTAATATTAATATTCTAAAGAAACCGGGAAGTTAATATGAGAAAAACATTAAACAAATTCTTTATCTTATATGTTTTATAACAAAGTAAAACACGCATTCTGATTATTTTAGAATTTCTAATAAAACAAATCAATTGGTTTATCATTAATTATTAAATCACTCCAAATTTAAAACCTGGCATAAACTTATACATACACATTCTGGAAAAAGCGTCTAACTCTGATTTTGTAACCATAACTATATAATCCCTGCTAATCCAAAATTTCTCATATATATCATACATACATACAAAAAACCTCGTCTCTAATTTTAAAGTACCTACACACGTTGTGGCGCCGCAAAAATGCGTCTGTTTATCAAACTTCTACACCGATAAAGATTATAGGGCAATGATATTTTAACTATGGATAGATCTAATAAAAAATTAATGTTATAGAACACCTCTTTCATGTAGCCTCACCCGTTACGGAGCCAGAGCCCCTCAATCTTTGAAAAAATGCTTTTTTTAAATGTGTATATGACAAGTTCATAACATTTTTTTAATTTAAAAAACGTTTTTCGGCAGAACTTTTTTTGTACCTCAAAAATTTTAAAAATTTATTCAGATACCCGTAATTTAGGCACCTGTACAAACTTTTTGGCGATAAAACATAACAATTAAAGGTCCAGTAATATATATTTTTACACGGGTTCTCTTAGTTATATAGATTTTCGGAGTTACAGCTCTCAAAATTACAAATGACCACATTTTCAAATGTATATGTATGTATATCTCAGGTTCATAGGTGCGGAGTAGTTTCACAATCAAAAAACGCTAGAAGATCAAAATTTTTCTTATTTTTATAGAATAATATCAAAATAATGCAATGTATTTCAATTTCCTATTTACATTTTCCGTTATGGGAAGACAAAATTTTGCAATATTTTTCTTCCTTAAAAACTACGGTACACTTTTAGTTAGAACCTTGAAATTTTAAGAGAAAAAATATCTTTTAAAAAAAATTAAAATTTTTTTATTTTTAAACACCTGTACAAATACCTGTGTTTTTCAAAATAAAAGGAAAAAATTAAAGCTTTAACTTTATAATTTTGCATGTGTTAATAGCTTTTCTTAATTATGTACAGTGGCCTTAAAATTGAAGAAAGTGTCACTTTATTTTTCACATGTTTTTTATATTATATGAATTTCTAAGAAAATTTTCAAATTTTGATGCAAGTCACAATTCTAAACAGTTAGTAATGTGTTTTGAAAAATGTGCGCCTTTAAAAACCGTTTCTTTACATTCTGCCCTCTTAAATATATTTGCAACCAACCAACTCTAAAATATTTCTTAATTGTTATAAATACATAAATATTTCAATATGAAATAATGTAAAATAGTGGAGAAGGGGTTATAGCCCTCAAATCTCCTCATAACAATTTATTGAAACCGTGATTTTGTAACCAACTCTAAAATCCATCCTAATTATTTTTTTACATTGTACCATTGTATATATATAACAGAAATTCAAATAATGAGGGCTATCGACTCCAAACCCCCTCTAAACAAATTATTGAAACCCTAATTTTACAATCAACTCTTTAATTATTTATTTTACATAAAAACATTACGCAAAAAAGCGCTGCTCTCATTGGAAGTGACCTATAAAAACAAGATTTAGCAAGATTTTTAGGAAAACAAGATTTAAAAACAAATAGATTACAAAAAAACAAGATTTTGAAAAACAATATTAAAAAAAAACAAGATTTAAAAAAAAAACAAGATTAAACAAGACAAGATAAAAAACAACAAGAATTTTTAATCAAATTTCGTACTGCTCTCCTGAAATATTTTATATTACTAACTAGTCGTGTATAAGCGATTTGCTCATTTTCGTTTGTTTGTGTACTTGAATAAAGTAATTTTCTACATTTTTTAGTAAATCACATACTTAACGAGAAAGAGTAAAGTTGCCTTTGTTAACTCTTAAATACCCGTACGAACCCGTTAGTATGTTTATAGTCTGTCACTCTGCATATAATATTATTTTTTAAATTTTTTAGTATGTTAAAATAATTTGGGTGAACTTTTCCAAATATTACCATTTAATACTATGTATATGCGGGAAATGTATATTAATTTATACTAAACTTACTACAAAATATCAAATAAATATTAATATACAATGTATATAATTTATTTATGTATATTATTATATAGCGCAAGATATACATCGCAATATATCTTTAAAAATATTTCATTTATAGAACAATTTCTTATAAGTACAATAAAATACGTATAAATACGCCGCTATATAAATATATACATACATATATCTATACTCTTATTATGTATCATTCCTTCATCAGTGACATATGTATATGGTAGATAAATAAACATGATATGTAAGTATGTATACCAATATCTTCTAAATACAAATTCATCAAGCAACCGTTATATTTTGCATTTTTTTTTTTAATTTTTTTGTACTACGCATCATTGTCAGCAATCTTAAATTATCGAGTAAAAAACAAATTCAAAAAAATTGTTAGACAAATTTGTTAGAAAAATTGAGCAAAATCAAATCAAACTTCCGTCAATTTTAAAGTAACTCTCTATTATTAACAGAAATAAAAGTATAATGCTGCTTTAATTTTTATGTATTACTTCAAAAAAATATTAACAGGTGTTCAAGTTACAGGTGTTTAAATATAGGGAATTTTTATTTTTTGGCCTCTTACAGCTTCCAAACGGAATACAAAAATATTTTCTTAAATGACGTACTTATTTGCAAATATCTAACTTCTCCCAAAATTGCAAGTTTCTAACTTAAACTGGTTAGAAGATAGAAAGATTAAAGAATTTTGCAATAACTCAGTTTCGCATAACGGTAAATTAAGACACCATATGGCACAAGTGTCATTTATTATAGATATATGTACTTGTAATTTTCAGATTGAAGATATACCTTATTGAACTTGTGTTATAACAATTTAAATATAGGGCTTTTTCGAATTTTAGGGGGCTATAGCTCCGTAACGGGTGGGGCTACATAAAAAAGTTGTTCCATAAAATCAATTTTTTTTACGATATCTATCAGCATTTAAAATTTCATGGCTCTACTTCAAACGATGTAGAACTTTTGAAAAATTTGTATGAAAAATGTTAGTAGTAAAAGATCAAAAAGTTAGTTGCTCGAGAGCTACCCCAAGTTTGGTCGGATCTCAACCAAAAAAAATAGGGAGCCTACAAATTGATCCAAAAATATTTTGTATTAATTTCAATACTCTACCTTTCTTAGTTTTTAAGATATCTTGCTGAAGGGCGGACAGATGGACGGACAAAGAGTAATCGACTCAGAATTTGATTCTGATCCGATCCATACCTTTGAAGGTACATCTAGCTCGCTTATTTCGAGGTGATACAAATGGAAGAGTAATTTTATTATACCCGATACTTATCGTGCGGGTATAAAAATGCAATCGGTCTTTAAAACAGTAAAAAAATTTTTACTTAAAATTTTTGAAATAGATTTTTTTTTTTTTTATAAATGTTAAATAATATATTAAATAAACTTATTTATAAAAACAAAAACAAATTTTATGACTTTTTAATGACTTTAATTTTTATATTACGATTAAATAAGACAAAGCTTCCAATTATTGAGGCAAGACTTGAGCTACCTAAAGTAACTATGTACAGTTTTTATACTTATTTAAAAATAATGAAAAGTTAAAATGATATTATGTAAGTACTATATGTGGAGGGATAAAAAGTTCGTACGGATATTTAAGAGTTGACATCTTTTTTCAAGAATTTGAAATCTCTGAAATGCGGACAAAAAGTTTCAAAAAGTTTTCTGTGATAGCAAAATCTGACAGTAATATCGTCGTATAAATCCTACAGAAACTGAAGAACAAATATTTTATATAGATTGTCCTAGTCTGAAGATGCACAACATACCGATAGTCCTAGCTCAGCGTTCATCAATAAAAAAAAAACTATAATCTTTCTCCATCCAAAACTATTATCTTATTATACGTAATATGTTATATATAAGTTTGTATCAAATTTTAACTCTGTTATTTCACTTTGCTTATCACAAGCATCAGTTTAATGTTCATATAGAGAAGGATCACTAACTGATTGAGGCATCATTTATAAATATTATTAGATTAATGTATAATATTAACAGTTTAATCCAGCATTTATTTCGAAAAGTTTCGGGTTCAAACCCCAGCTGGATCGAATAGATTAATAAAAAAATAATATAGATTTATAATTAAAAATATCTTAGAATTAATACCATATTGTAATATATAATGAAATAATAATACGAATAATTCCTGTATAAGACGATAGATGGCGTAGAAATAAAGGAAATATTTACGTCTCCAATAGCTACAGCCGAGTAATCAACGGCTTAGTGAAATTAATGATTCTCAAAACTGAAGCCTTATCAAATATTTATTTTTTTACAAGCTTAAATCAAGCAGGTTACAAAATCAAAATATTACTTAAAATTAATATTAACAACATAGAGAAAAAAAAATAAAATAAAATAAAAACTACAATTAAAGATTATTAATTAAATTTGAATTAACAAACTAGAAATAAAGAAATTGTATTAACAAAAAAAAACAAAACAATAAATTTTTAATGAAGATAATTTGCATATTCTAGAAAATTGGTAAATAACAGAATATTAAATTATTAAATATTATAAGCTTTAGTTGACTTGATAATCATATAAACCTTAGGTTATGAACTTCAATTAAAAATAAAAAATTAATGACACGAATATAGACAGTTCTTTAAAGAAATTTGTAAGTTGTAAATTGAAAATATTACCAGATCTTAACCTAGAATTGGAACAAAAACTTAAATTGTCATGTAATTGGGATGACAAAATATTTCCTTTAATCAGTTCACTTAGGAATATGATATCAGCAACTTCACGCCGTTTTTCCAAGGTGTTGAGATGAATCAAATTTAATCTATGTTCATAAGGAGGTAAAATTAAAGGATTAGACCAAGGTAGATGACGAAGAGCAAATCTAAGAAAATTTTTTTGAACAGATTCTATTCTTTTTATATGAATTTGGTAAAATGGGTTCCAAACATGGCTCGCATATTCAAGGTTAGGCCTAACTAAGAAAGTGTAGAGATATTTAAGAACATAAGGATCATTAAAGTCCTTAGACCAACGTTTTATAAACCCAAGCAATTGGATTTATTTAAAATATAGGTGTAGTGATGCTGAAATGAAAGCTTACTATCAAAAAGTACGCCAAGATCTTTAATTAAATTGACGTTTATAACAAATTGGTTATTAATAGAGTATGAATACAAATTTGGAATAGAGCGACGTGTGAAGCAAATAAAAGCACATTTTTTTATATTTAGAAGGAGGTTATTATAACACCAAATATAAAAATGGTAAAGCGTCATCAAAAGAAGTAATTTTTTAATAAATTTTTATGTCATCAGCGTAGATTTTAATTTTGCTGTTTAATATATCGTTGATAGAAATTATAAATAAAAGGGGATCAAGATGACTGCCTTGAGGTACACCAGTTGTAGCTTTAAATTTAGAAGAAATTACAGATCTAAATAAAATAGAGTAACTCCGATCGGAGAGATAAGAGTAAATCTAATTTACGAAATAAGTAGGAAAACCTAGTTTATTCAACTTAAAAATGATAATATTATGTGGCAGCAAGTCAAAAGCTTTACTAAAATCGGTATATATCACATCAGTTTGGAAGCCTTCTTCCATATTTTTTAAGAAAATAGAGGTAGCTTCAACTAGACTGGTGGTAGTAGATTTTTTTTACGAAAACATGTTGATATGGAGATAAAAAACAAGTACAGTGATCGTATATATTATATAGATTAAAGAAAATAGATAGAGATCTTGATAAGTAGAATATTTTTTCAAGAAAATATTGGGGACGCCATATGATCCAGTGATATGATTATCATCTAATTTACTAATATAATTTAAAATCAGATTAGCATCAATTTTAATAAAGCCTAAAGTAGTTTTTGTGAAAAAGTCTAAATGAGAAAATTTTATTTGATTTATGGGAAAAGCTGATACAGGATAGCTACCTGAAAAAAAGTCACGGAAAAACTCAGCAATAATTTTAGGATCACTACTAGTTTTATTGTTATACTTCATCAAAACTGGATATTCATCGCTTTTTCTTTTAGAATTTAAAAATTTCCAAAATATTTTAGGATAAGCTTTAATATTGGAAGACATATTCTGAGCATAATTTGAGTAAAGTTTGTCTGACATGGATTTAAAATAATCAAATCATGTCTATCTTTTCTGTAAACAGCATACTAGGTAGAAGGAAAAAGTTCGAGATTATTAATTGACGAATGAAGCCATGTTTCAGTTAAAACAAAAATGTCGAAATTAAGGAGTAACTAATTATAAAAAATAATTTTTGTTTTAGTTCGTAACCTTCTTACATTTTGTTAGTACATGGAAAATTTATGCAAAAATTTTGGAGGTATTTTGAAAGAAAAATTAATTTAGGTTACATTAACTAGACTTTTTCTTACTGGATAAGGGACGAAAGTACTTATCATGGTTTTCTCTTACCCTTTGAAGATAGTTAATTCTATTAAACGAAATATGAGAAGCATAGGACTCAAGGTCAGATAAAGATAATTGGGATGAAATATTGAAAATTTCAAAATATCTCACGAAAATGTGACGAAGTTCCTTCACTTCCGTTGGTAATCCTTCTTGTTGGATAGCAATTTTTAATGATATGTTGGTTTTACCACCAATATATACAGAATTCGGTTTATCATGCAAATAAGCCAAATAAAGTCTAACATTTTCAAAAATTTTATTATCTCTCAGTCTAGCTAAAACATATATACTATTATTATTATCTTCTAGAGATTTTTGAGTAACTGTTACGACAGGAGGTGACAGAGGATCTAAAACAGGTAGAGCTGAAGCAATATCGCTTTTTAAATTAGTTGAAGAAGAGAGTACATCTTTATTAACTTCATCAGAAATATTAGAGTTTAAGACAGAAGAAGAAATATTAACAGTAGAAGAGTCTAGACCACTCTCAGAATGATTTTTTATTTGTATTTTTGTTAAGATTACTCGTATTAGTATGTCGTAGTTTACTATAAGGTTTTATAGTTTCACTTTGAACAAAGTTTTGATATTTAGTAAAAGTATTTGATAAAGATCCTTTAAATTTAGACAATTTATATTTTAAATAAGAATCGCTAATTTCCTTCTTGTTTGGAGCTTTAATAGGATTCGTGTAATTAAATGAAGGAGAAGAGATGTTTAGATGTTTATTAGTATTAGAAATAAGGTGAGAGTGAGAGTTTGAGCAAGAATTAGAAATAGATTTAGGATAATTGTTAAAGTTAGAAGGAGCGACAACAGGTATATTTAGAAGACTTTTGATATGAGTAGAGTTTTTAGTAGAAGAAGATTCATCAGACTTCGAAGAACTATCTATGAGTGTGTCATTCTGTGAGATATTGTTTGCTAAAATTTTGGTTTTTCTTTTGATTTTATTATTTAGTATAGTTTGTTCATTAACCTTAGGCTTACTTACTTGAATAATAATATTTCCGAGTTTACTCCACTTAGTAAAGTTGTTAGGATGTTTCCTTCTTTTAGTTTCTTTCCTTCTGTTTAGAAAACAGAGATATTTTAAGTTCTTCTTCCTTATTCGTTTAGGTGTAACAATCGAGCAAGAAATTGTATCGATATTGAATTCCTTTCTTAAAAAGCTTAACACACCATTAACACTGAAGGAGCAAGGAACACCTTTGATGACCAATGATTTGTTCGTATTTTTGGATACGGTTTAATATTGATTTGATTGTTTTAATTTACGAATTCTTCCGTCCACTGAACTCCAAATTTATGAACAATTATGGGGTCAGTTTTAATACGAATTATGGGTTTTTAAAACACAAGAATTTAAATTTATATTTAAATTATTTTATTTTTTTTATTCCTCAACTTTAAAGTTTGAGTTTGATCTTAAGACTAACTTTTAAACAATTCAATTTTTTAATATTACAAGTATTTATTTTTAATTTTACAAAAACAATTTCTTTATCTTAATACTAATTAGTCGAAATTAATTTATTAGTCGAAAATATCTTTCGAAACAAAATTCAGTGTCGAATTACAAAAAAGGAAATTTACTTAATTTATACTTATTTTTATACGAAATCAATGTTAATAATAAATTTTCGTACTGAATTTTGTGTACAAAATAATTTCACCATATGTTGGGTTTCATATTACATTTAAAACGTTAAATTATTTCAAGTCCAATTTAAATATAGTTCAAATGCAATTGACCGTAATTATGCTTAGTATACAAAAATGTGGCTAATTACATTTTTGTATAAAATTGAAAAGAATAAAAAGAAAAACAAAATCAAAAGTGTTTTGTCTTACAAATTAATATTTTAAATTTCATAAATGTGAAATTGAGTTTTATCTTTTATTGGAGGTTCATTAATTTCTATCTTGGTTGGGGTTGCCAACTGTGACGTAACTCCTCCCTCCTTAAGATTAAGACTCTCCTGAGTCGCAAATTTAAATATTTTGAATTTTTTGAATAATATTAATAGAAATATAATTATGCTTATTACTAATAAAATTATAAAAATTATAAGACTTAAGTAAATATAATAATTATTTTTATGATATTTTATTTCTTTTATTTCTTCAATATTTTTTACTTGTTCTAATATTATGTCATTAAAACTGATATTTTCGTTAATTTCTTGATTCATATTTAGATAATCTGATATCCTAAAACTTTGTTTGAATTCTCTTAGATTACTATTAAAAACTGTTCCGTTTATATTTATTGAACAATCATTAAAATTGAATATGTAATTTCCATTTATTTTGAACTTTCGTTCATCACAAGTACTATTAAAATTTACATTTTTCTGATTTTTTACTAAAATTAATCCTATTTTTAAAACAATTATTTCTGATACATTATTGAAAATTTTTAAACAGTTTCCTTTGAAAATGCAGTTTTTTGATATTATTAAATCTTTTATATCTTTCTTATTTTCATGATTAAAATTTTTGTTATTATATTTTACAATTTTTTGTTGTTCAAACATTAGTTCATTATTAAATCTATCACCTATTGGAATTAACATAGTTGTTAGTACACTGATTGTTTCATTAGGTATTTTAATAACGAAAACAATGTTTTCTTTACTATCAATTAATGTGGCTAATTTAATATTTTGTAATCTATTAAAATCAATATCGTATTCTAAAATTTCTTCATTTGTTAATATATTGCTATGTATTATTCCTAGTCTAGCTGATGCTATATTGTCTTGAATGTGTTCAATGTTATCTTGTATAATTTTAATTTTTAGTGCAAAATCTGTGTAAAGTAGGTATTTATAAATTGTTGTGTATTGAGTGTTTATGTCGTTAAGTTTTTCATTAATTAATGATCTGTCGTTTTCAATAATTTGTTTGAGCTTGATAAAAGTGTTATTAAAATTGTTATTAATTGTTATTTGACTGTTTAAATTTGTTATGGCATTATGATTATTTTGGTCAATTATTTTTAGATGATCTTCAATTTCTTGTCGATCAGAATCGTCCATTGTACCATACAGCCATTTTTGAACAGTACCAACGAAATTTACTAGACCCCGTTTGTGTCTGTGTGGAATTAAAGTTTTAATCTTATTTCTCGCGACATTTAATTGTTGAGTTAGCATAAGTTTATTTTGTATTTCTGATAAATTTATATTATCTTCTAGTTTGTTTAGTATTTCTGAAATTTCTTTGGGGTTAATGATATGTAAGATTGTATTATAGTTTTTTACTAATTCTATATCCTCCAGTTTGATTTCTGTATATCCCAAGTCCGACTCGATTTTTTCAAACGTGAGATGGGCCTGGATTTGCATCGGTATTGTTGATAGCATTAGGAAGATTGTTAATATTAATTTTACCTGAAAATTAACAATTTCTTTTAATATTTGATGGATGTATATTTTCTAGCTTAGATTTTATGAATTTGGGTTGTTCCTTATGTCTAACACTTTTATAGTTTTTTATATAACCTTCAGTTCTGTTTTCGGTATAATTTTCTCTTTTTAAATTAAGTTTGTCTATATATCTAGATTTTTCTGTCAGTAACAAATCAAAAATTTTGTTTTTATTACAATTTCCTTCTTGAATATTTATTGGTTTTTCTTTTGTCACTGAGTGGTAACTGTTGTTATACCACTCAATTGCTTTATATATTTTTTCTATAACATTAAGGTCTTTATTAACAATACCTAAAACTCTAATTTTTTCGCTAATAGTATTGTTAAAGCGTTCAATGTCTGAATTTCCAGTGTGATTGTTAGATTTTACTAAATGAAGTCCAATTTGTTCGTCTTTAAGGAAATTTTTTATATTAATACTCTTAAATTCATTATCGGTAATCAGTTTTTTGAAATGCCCTCTGTTTGATTTGAATTCTCTAAGTTTTTCTATTATAGTTTGATTATTTCTATCATTTAGGTGAAAAGCGGTAGCATATTTAGAAAAACGGTCTATAAACGTTAAAAAGTTTTGTTTTGAATTAGTATATATGTCCATATGTATAATTTCTTTAATGTCTTTAGGTGTTTCTGTCAATTGGAATTTCTTTTTTATAGGTTTTCTGTCATATTTAACTCGGCTACATATATCACAATTATTAATATATTTTTGAATATAGGTTTTTAATTTTGGAAAATATATGACTTTTTTTAGACCTTCATAATTTTCATTTATACCGGTATGTCCTGTTTCATTTTTATGATATTTATGTATCTGTTTAAAGGTTTCATCTTCTGTAGTCATGTCTTTTGCGAAATAACTGCACTTAACAAACTTTATGTTTTGAAAGCTTCCATATAAGTCAATTAGTTTTCTTTGTACTATATTGTATATTTGGTCATTTAGTTCAGAGAAAATGCCTATTCTACCTGTTTTTATATGTCTTCTACATATATCACTAAGATTGTTTTGTATATTGTCTGAATTTATGAATATCCTTTTATTACCAAACATTATTTCTACATCCTTATTTTTATTGTCAGTGAGAATTATTTGGGTTTTGAATCTGTTCACAACTGTATCTAAAATTGGGAAATGGTCATTTGCCTCTTCTTCTTGAGAATGTACAGTCTCGTTGCTCAAATTTTCGGAAAAGGTTTCAAAGTCAGAAGTATTTATATTATTTTGCATTGAATAATTTGTATTATTACTTAATTGAGATAGAATTTCATCATTATAATCTGTATCTTCGGATACAGCTTGTAGATCAGAAGAAACTACATTATTTTCAAGAGAGTAATTTGTACTAGAGCCAATTTGAGATTCATTATCAGAACTATTAAAATTTTCTATATTTTCTAAGAGATTTATTTCGTGTTTATTTGTATCTATTCGGCTAAGGAAATCTGCCACTTTATTTTCCTTGCCTTTTATGTATTCAATATCCATGTTATATTCTCCTAATTTTAATAACCATCTATTTAATCTAGGATTAATGTCTTTTCCTTGAGATTTTGCATATAACCATTTCAACGGTTGATGGTCTGTAAAAAGTTTAAACTTGTTACCATATAAATACGGCCTAAAATAATTGGTTGCCCAAACAATGGCAAGCAATTCTTTTTCGATAGGAGAATAATGTTTCTCATGGTCATTTAAAGTTCTGCTAGCATAACATATTGGATGTGAATCCTGTTGCAAAGTTGCACCAATGGCAAAGTTACTAGCATCTGTTACTAATTGAAACTTTTTGTTAAAATCGGGATATTTGAGTATAGGGTCTTCGGTAATTACTCGTTTTAATTTTTCGAAGGCATTTATATAATTAGAGTCCTTTATGTTTATTTTACTATTTTTTTTCAGAAAGTTTGTCAACGGTTTTGCTAATTTGGCATAGTCCCTAATAAATTTACGATAATATCCCGTAATTCCCAAAAATGATTTTATCTGTTTTTGTGTAGTGGGAAGTTTTAATTTTAAAATGTCATCCACCTTTTTAGGATTGGGTTTTACTCCTTCTGGAGTTAAAATATGACCCAAATATTCTGTTTGTTTTGCAAAAAATTTACATTTATCTACTTGTATTTTTAAATTATTTTCTCTAAGTTTGTTAAATATTTTTTTTATATTAATTGTATGTTCTTCTAAAGAAGTAGAGAATATAAGTATGTCATCTAAATAACATACACATATTCTATTAATATATTCCTTAAGAACATTATTCATAAGGCGTTGGAAAGTTGCTGGGCATTCTTTAATACAAACGGTATCCTTACGTACTCATAATGTCCAAAAGGTGTAGAGAAGGCTGTCTTCGGACGGTCTTCTTTTTTCACTAAGATTTGGTGAAACCCTTTGGCCAAATCTAGTGTTGTAAAATATTGCGAATTTCCTAATTTATCCAATATATTTTCTATATTGGGTATAGGAAATTTATTATCTATGGTTACCTCATTTAGTTTTCTATAGTCCACAACAAGACGCCATTTTTTCTTTCCAGAATTGTCTTGTTTTTTTGGCACTATCCATAGTGGACTGTTTGTAAGGAGAACTACTTTCTTTAATTATTCCTTGCTTTAGCATATCTGAAATTTGAGTAGATATCTCTTGTTCATGGACACGAGGATATCTATATATTTTAGAATATATAGGTCTATCGGTCGTGACTACGATTTGATGTTGAATATTAGGAGTACTAGTTAATTGATCACCTTCTTTAAAGAACAGATCTTTATATGAGTTTATCAGATGATTCAAAGTATTACACTCTTCTTTATTTAAAGATTGAAAAAGTATTTGAAATTTTGAATCGTTTAAATTCGTTTTTTCTAACTGATAAATTTCTTCGAATTTATATGGACAACTATCAATAAATTTCATTTCATTATTATTGATTTTTAAAATTTCATTTTCTAAGTCAATAATAGCACCTAGTGGTTTGAGTAGGTTTTGACCTATTATAGCATCAAAATTCTTATTTTGAAAATTTGTTAATTTCCAAATCATGAATGCATCTTCTTTAAATTCTACAGGTAAATCTGTCTTAATTTCTTTTCTTACTGATATTTGGTTATTAAGTGTATTAAAATTTATAGGTCTTATTAAATTATTTCTTTTATACTGTGGTAACTGATTTTCATCGAGAAGTGAAGTGGAAGACCCGGTATCTATTAAACATTTTAATTTTGTATTGTCGACAGTGAGTAACACTATTGGTAAGTGAGTTTCCGAGGCTGTAAGAGAAAATTTACCTCCTCTTCTGGTGGTTCGTAAGTATCCATTGGTTCCGATCTTTCAAAATTTCTATTATTATTAAACCGACTATTTCTACTAATTCTTGACTGTCCAGAGTTTGTAGGGTTTCGTTCAGTTTTTTGGTAATTGTTTCTAGATGTATTTTGAGAAGTACTTTGGTTGTTATTATTTTTATAGTTATTTTGGTAAGTATTTTGATTGTTGTTATTTCTATAGTTATTTTGGTAAGTATTTTGATTGTTTTGTCGAAATTGTCCTGTTCGTCTATCATTACTTTGATATTGATAATTATTTTTTTTATTTATATTTTTAAAATCATTATGGTTATTACTAAATTAATGCTTATCTCTAATCATACCTAAATTTTCTAACGAGTCAAAAGCTTCCCTTATTTTTTTAATATTTCCCTTATAATTATTTATTATAATTGATGCCAAATTTGCATCTATGTTATTTAAAAATATATTTAAAATGAATCTTTCATTATTCTGAGCAGAGAATTCTGTTGGCTTATCACTATCATATTCATATTTTTCATTTAATTTACTTAAAACTATTACTAAAGTATTATAATATTGTCTAATTGATAATTTATTACTGCAAGGGCTTGCTGGCATAGTTGATGATAACTCTCTTTGATCCCAAAGTTGGTTATTAAAGCTGTTTTTATCTCGTTCCAGTCTGCATTTGCACCTAGTGTTCTAATAACATCCAACGCTGGACCCTGGATTTTATTTACAATTATCCTCTGGTAAATATATGTTTTTGCCTGTTGACATATAATTTGAGGAAGGATTGTATCAACTTCCCTCAGAAATGACGTTAAAGCATATTCGCCATCACCACGGAATTCGTGAATACGCTGTGCATCTTTCAAAATATCGCTTGCAGAAATTACGAATGCTGATGGAGTTGGATTAGTCATATTTCTTTCACTATTAACTTCTGTTTCGTTGGTTTCACTAATGTTTTCTAGTTCTTCACTGATAGTATATAAATTCAATCTATTATTTATTTTTTTTTGTTTAATTTTAGGCATTAATTTTTTTTATTATATTAAAGTTTTATTTTTTTCTTGTTTTTATTTTATTTAAATTTAGGTTTTTAATTTGTTTTAAATATTTTATTAATTTTAGTTAATTAAATACTCATTAAAATGTATATGAATTTTTATATACTTAAATGTTAATATTTTTCAAGTTAAAACTTTCTTTTTATTTTTAAATGTTTTTTTTTTTTTTTTTTTATATTTAAGTTTTAAATTTTAAAAAATTCGATTCGTATCACAAAATTTACTATCTTTGGATAGCAAAAACTACACGACTGCGCCAATTATGGGTTTTTAAAACACAAGAATTTAAATTTATATTTAAATTATTTTATTTTTTTTATTCCTCAACTTTAAAGTTTAAGTTTGATCTTAAGACTAACTTTTAAACAATTCAATTTTTTAATATTACAAGTATTTATTTTTAATTTTACAAAAACAATTTCTTTATCTTAATACTAATTTTAATTTATTAGTCGAAAATATCTTTCGAAACAAAATTCAGTGTCGAATTACAAAAAAGGAAATTTACTCAATTTATACTTATTACGAAATCAATGTTAATAATAAATTTTCGTACTGAATTTTGTGTACAAAATAATTTCACCATATGTTGGGTTTCATATTACATTTAAAACGTTAAATTATTTCAAGTGCAATTTAAATATAGTTCAAATGCAATTGACCGTAATTATGCTTAGTATACAAAAATGTGGCTAATTACATTTTTGTATAAAATTGAAAAGAATAAAAAGAAAAACAAAATCAAAAGTGTTTTGTCTTACAAATTAATATTTTAAATTTCATAAATGTGAAATTGAGTTTTATCTTTTATTGGAGGTTCATTAATTTCTATCTTGGTTGGGGTTGCCAACTGTGACGTAACTTACGTGTCGGTCGTATTTCCATAAAAAATAATGTTGTATTAGCCGGACTCCCAAATCTTACTGCACCAATAAATACTGTGATGGAAATTGTCAACAAAATCAATGCAAATATAGAGAAAACAGATATTTTGAATGTTGTTCCTATTTACCAAAAATAAGTAATTAAAATGCTGTTCAGAATTACTTATATTTATTTTTTTATTTATTTATTTAGTTTGACACAGACCAATTACAATGTAAACGAGAAAGAATACAGTTGCCTTTGTCAACTCTTAGATTCCCGTACGAACCGTTAGTATGTTTACAGCATATCACTCTGCTTGCAATATTATTTTTTTAATATATTAGTATTTTAAAATAATTTGGGTGAATTTTATAATTTCTAGAACTATGGGTTGTACATATATTCAAACTATATGTTTATTCATTCTTCAAAAGCAGATTCTAACCTTCCACATAACGATTATCATTCCAAAACTTTTTCAAATATTCTATAGTACCATTTAATACTAAATGTATATTAAATTTACTTAGTACAAAATAGTAAATTGTAATGTCCAGTACCCATGGTTTTATTTGGGTTGGGGGCTTTCATATAATATCCCTAATTTGCAAAATTTTTTTTTACCATGTCTAATGAAATTTTAATTTATTTATGCATTCCACAAATTTTTAATGTCACAAATGTATCTTGGCCACAAATTTTTTTTATCGTTACCTTTGTAACAATTATTATCCTAGACAAGAACCAACATGTGGTAAAAACTGCTATCCAATTCGTAATTAAAAGGGTGAAACGATAGAGGGGGTGAAAAATAGAAAAGATGGTAGATGTGTCTTTTTGGTTGAGGGAAGAGAAAAGAGGAAAAAAAGTCAGTTCCGGAACAACCATCGTGGAGGAAGGAGCAAAAAAAAAAATTAGAAAAAAACCATTTTTTTTTATATTTTTTTTTTGAAAATCAAATTAAATAAATTTATTAATCACATTGTTCTTATAAATAAATTTTGGAATTTAATCATACAAAAAGAAAAAAAATATATTTAATAAAATTTAAAGTTTACATTCAATTGTAAAAAAAAAAAAAGAAGAAAATAAAAGGAAGAAAGTGGAAAATAACTACAGTAAGACAAAAATTAAAAATTGGATATGCATAAAAGGAATTTTGGCTGTTTCTGGATTGTGACGGGGCTTAACAAAAGTAAAGTAATGTTAGTAATGTTATAGACTATCTATGTTTTGCATAAAATGAACTGGCCTAAAATATATATATATAAAGAAAGGTAAAGAAATTTTAATTAGTAAAACACTGCATTAAATAAATCAAAAAAAAAAAACCCAGTAGTGCATATCAAATTTAGAAACTGTTGTTTTATAACTGTTTATAAAATAGTGGCAAGTGCATATCAATTTAGAAACTGTTGTTTAATTCTTAATGGCCAACAATTATATTAAAACACTCAATATTTAAAATTAATAGAAAAACAATATTTTTGACAAATTTTTATTTAAATTTCTAATTTTTTTTACCTCGAAATTAAATAGTATAAAGTTGTTTTAATTATCACATTAATGTACGTATTTTCTTCTACTCTTATTATAAACAGTTAATCCATATTAAAATTTTGCTTATAATCTTGTGTGCAAATGTATACGTGTGTAAATATATATACCTGTATTTAAATAATAGACTTACCATTGAATTTATAAAAAAAAAAAAAACAAAAAAAACAAAAAAAAAAAAAATATTTTTATTAACATAATGAGTCTTACAATAATAAGATATGTGGGAAAACAAAAAAAAAACAAAAAAAAAAATTGAAATTGAAGCTGTTATATAAAAAAAAGGGGAAAAATTTATACGACCAGTTTATTTTAATTTACTTTTAATCTCCGTAGAATTGTTATTCTTGTTGTAATAGTAGGAAACATATTATAAAATTAGCTTCAGCAGCTGCTTTTAGGTGTTACATTAATTTAAATTTAGAATGTAAGTATTTTAAATAGATTAAAAATATACAAAATAATTTGAAAAAAAAAAACACTAAAAGAAGGAAAAGGAAAAAATACTAAAATTGGATATGTTTTAAATAAAAAAAAAAAAAAATTAAAAAAAAGGGAAATAACTAATATGTAAGTAATTATTTTTTTTTAAGTAGCATAACCATAACCATAAATCATATCCAAATAGAAAATAAATACTTTAATAGATTTATAAACATGCATGTAATTTTCCTTTTATTATTATTATAATTATTGTTTCTATACAATATCATAATTTTACCAAATATTAAAAAAAAAAATTTATAATTATTTAAAAAAAAAAAAAAGGAAATTCTGATACAATTTAAAAGCATAAAAATTTTTTTATTAAATTTTCGATTAAAATTAAACTATATATACATAAATAGTCATTAAGAAATGTAAACAATTTCCACGGGAATTTGTAGAATTAATTTTATATAATTTTAATAAATTCAATGAAATAAAAAAGAAAAAAAAAATATAGGTATATGTATATATATGGAAAATACCAAACAATTATATAATTTAAATAAAATAACTAATAAGAAATCAAAAAAAAAAAAAACGAAATGTAAATAAAAAAAAAAAAAAAAAAAGGGAACTAAAATATTTAATTTTTTTTGATGATTATTATCATATGAAGATTAAAGAAAATTAAGTTTAAAGGTAAAACTTTATGTATATTTTTTTATTATCATATGAAGATTAAAGAAAATTAAGTTTAAAGGTAAAACTTTATGTATATTTTTTTTGTTGATTTTTTTGTTTTAATTTTAATATGAGGTTTTAAAATATAGCCATAAGGAGTTCGAGCTGAGTATAATGGGTCCGAAGCGGTAATGAATTAAACCAGCCAAAACCCTGAAGCAAGTATAGTTTGGACCGGGGTGTTGTTTATTTTGGGCACATTTTTTTTTGTAATGGACCAAGAGCGAATTTCTTCTTCGAACCCTCCCAGCTGAGTGATAACCCGGGCATGCCACGGGTTATCAGCCACTATCAGCCAGGCATGCCACCCACGATTGGGTCTTGGACCATCCCAACTGTTATAAACCATTAAAAAATATAATTTTAAATATTATATTATATTAATGCACACATAGTATATTTATATTGTTATAAGTATATCGCCATACATTGCAATATTTATATACCTATATCAATATCATATAAATAAAAATTCTTCAAGCAACTGTTATGTTGTTTATTTATTTACATTTTTTTGTACTACGCATTACATTCTCAACAATTTCAAATTATCGAGTAAAACAAAATGCAAAAAATTCGTTAAAGAAATTTGTTAGAAAATTTGAAAAAATCAAGTAACACTTTCGTCAATTATAAAGTAACCCTATATTATTAAAAAAAGTTGTTATCAGAAATAAGAATATAATGTTGAAGCTTTAATTTTTATGTATTACTTTAAAAAAATTTTAACAGGTGTTCAAGTTACAGGTGTTTAAAAATAAGAAATTTTCAATTTTTGACACCTTACAGCTCCTAAACGGGGGGTGATACAAAAAAAATTTCTGAAATGACTGACTGAATTTTCAAAGATCTAACTTCTGTGAAAATTTCAAGTTTCCAACTTAAACCGTTTTGAAGATAGAAGAGTTAAAGGTTTTTGTAATAAATCAGTTTCGCATAACGGTAAATTAAGACCCCGTATAGCACAAGTATGTATTTATTATATACATATTTGTAAAGCTTATAATAGCCCCTATCGTTTGGAATGAAGATAATAATTCTGATTAAAGATATACTTTATAGAGCTTGTGTTTTAACAATTTAAATATAGAGATTTTTCGAAATTTGGGGGGCTGCAGCTCCTTAACGGGTTGGGGCTACGATTGGGGCTACGAAAGCGATTACTAGTATTAGGATGATTAATAACCATACTTTTTATAAACGTGGAATTGAAAAATAAACACAATATCAGCAATTACCCTTCTAGAAGTGATAGAGCTTAAGTTAAGATATGGAGGCATATTAAGTGGATCAGACCAATTCAAATATCGAAGAGCGAATCTTAGAAAAATTTTTTGGACAGCTTCAATTTTATTAATATGTGAATTATATACCGGGGATCAAACCGGACTAGCGTACTCTAGATTAGGTCGTACTAAAGAAGTAAATAGAGATTTAAAAATGTATGGATCATTGAATTCTTTAGACCATCTTTAAATGAAACCTAACATAGAATTTACTTTATTAATAATTTTGTTGTAATGGTTGATAAACGAAAGTTTATTACCAAAGAGAACGCCCATTTCACTGAACAATGTGGTAAAGTTCAATTGTGAATCTTCAAAAAAAGAATTTATGGAAAGAAACCGAATTTACAAGCAACTTTTCCCCGTGTAATTGAACTTACATAATAATATTAATAATAAGGGAATATTTTTTCGACATCATTTTTCATCTATGCAATCTAACCTATATTATGAAGCTAAAATCATCAAACTTGAACAGCAATTTACACTTCTATGGGTTAAAGATAACACAATTTTTCTGCTTAAAAATGAAACCAGCAAAGTTTACAAAATTAGATCAAAAAATTACATTAACAATTTACGTAAAATGTACAACATCCAAAAATAAATATCGAACATTTCATTTTCCACAGCATGCGGTAAAAAGTAAACAGGGAGCTCAGTGAGTAAGAGCGTATAAAACACCGAGGAGTGTGGGTTCGAATCCCACACACGTCGTAAGAGTTATTTCCCCTTACGACATTTACAGCCACGCCTGAACAGGAAAGGTGTAATTTCCTGTCCACATTTATGTAGCAGAGAAATGCATTAAAAAAAAAAGTAAACACCTAATTTTATTTTTCTTTTTTTTTTTTAAATTTAAAGCTTATTTTTCATTAATTACATGTTAGTTTTATTTATCATATATTTTACCATTAGTAATATTTAATTTAATATATATTTTTACAATTTTTTCTTTAAAACATAATTATTGTTTTATATTTTATATTAACAATGATTTTATTATCTTTGAAAGTAAAACACAATTATATCTAACACTAATTTTGTTTCTTACATATAAATTGCATAATATTAATATTTTAAACATAAATAATTTTAATTTTAATATTTTAGCTAATTTTCTTTTTAATTTTGAAATTTATTTCTTAAATCTAACACTTTTTAATTTAATTTTAAATTTTTTTGTTTTTAATTAAAAAGCACAGGACAATAAAAAGACCACTTAAAACTACAAAAAACTTAAACATGATTGATTATAGGAACACTGCTATCAACTCTTTCTATCTCGTATATTTCAAAACACATGTTTTATTTTTGTATATTTTTTATCATAAATTCAATAAAAATTGAAACGATCAGGGTACGATCAGTATTGAAAATGAAATTAGAGTTAAACATAGTGCAGGGTCAGTACAAAATACAATAACGAATTGTAAAGGAAATTTCAATATTATTTACTTCAGTATACAAAGTCTACGTAAAAAGCTATATTGAATCTGCAATAGAGCAAAAGGGATGGTGGTGTTGCGATTTTTGTATCTAATTCAATAAACAGCAGGCTATTATTTGAAGAGGAATATTTTCAACCAAGTTTTTTAGGAATAAAGTTACTTAAACCCAATATATAATAGCTTGCTATATGGAACATTCAACTAAATTTGATGACTTCAAAAAAGAAATAGATGAACTAACGTCTATTTACAAACGTTCATTTATAGTAGGTGACTTTAATTTAAAATTATTAGATGTAAATAATACGGATGTTAAGAGCTATAGGGATAAACTAATGAGCAATGGATTTGTAATTTGTAATAAGTGTACTACTGAATTTGCCACAAGGGTTGGTATGTTGTGTAAAACTGTGATAGATCACTTTATAATCGGCAACGTTAACTTTCAATACTACCTTCATGTAACAGAAACTCATTTGTCTGATCATCCCATGTTAGTTATGAGTGTAGATATAAAAACCCATCAGAGGGATAATTAATAACTAAAAAATTGTTCTGAACTACGGTGATCCTTCTCAAGATGTAATATGGAATACTTTAAGTACTCACCAAACTCTAGACCAAACTGTCGTAGTTCTAAGTCAACTAATCAAGAAGCATACACGTATTATTCCATTAAAAAATTACAAAAAAAAAATGTTTGTATAAAAATAAAATACACAGAGATAGAGTTAAAATATTAATTCAAAAGGCAAAATAAAATTTCTACTCTGAACAAATTTCGAAAGATCCGACGAACACGAAAAGACTTTGGTCTGTGTATAAGGGTGTCCAACGCAAATTCGAAAAATAGTAAAAGTACGTTAAATGTTGCCAAACAAAATAATAAAAACTTCTTTGAACCACAGGAACCAAATTACTGCGATCATGAATAAAACGTTTTTAACCGTGACTGATGGTCTTAATATACCTACCGAAAAAATTGACCATAAATATCTTGTAGATTCCGTCGGAATATTCACTCAAATTTCAATTTAAACCCAACAAACTTAAAAGAAATTAATGAGATCATAAATTTCTTGGAATCATGTGCTGTAACTGGACATGACGGCATATCCTCAAAACTTCTTAAGAAATTTGCAAAAAGAATAGCACCGATCTTGGTAAATATTTCGTTTCAAACTAGTAAATTTCCTGAATGTTTAAAAAAGGCCACAGTCACGTCAATATATAAAAGCGGAGATAAGACAAACCCCTTGAACTATATATAGGCCGATCTCAGTACTGTGCTCATTCTCAAAAGTCTTTTAAAAAGTAGTAAAAAGAAGATTAAACAACTTTATAAAAAATAACAACATTTTACACCTTATCTAACAAAAAGATTACAATGCGTTCGTATTGGAGATAATTTAAGCAGGACTGGAATAATAAAACGAGTGTACCACACGGTTCAATATTGGCGCCGGATCTATTAAAGTTATATATCAACGATATTGCGCATCTCAACCTGATTTAAGTAGTCAAAAAATAGTGAAACAGGGTTGAAAAATGAAATTCTGGAATATCTGGCAACTATTGACGAGTGGCTACGAAAAATGAACTGCTTATGAATATAGGTTAGAACAAGATACTTTTATTTCAGAATAAAGCTTTTACTGATCCTATTTTTATATTTAAAAATTCACCAGTTGAAGTTGTTAGAAGTTACAACCTCAGGTTACAACCTGAAACTTGTAATTGACTCGAAAGTAAATGGGATGCGCATGTTGACTTTCTAGCGAAAAAAATTTTACCGTGTGTATTTATTTTAAGAAGACTCCAAAAAATGTTTGACAACAATACTCTCCATGTTAGGCATTCTTTTTATATCTTGTCTAGTGTCATATATGTTAACCCTATCTGGAGTACAGCACCACAAATTTACTTAAATAAAATTGAAATACTTCTAAAAAAATCAACAAAAATTATACATAACCTACCGATACGGCACCCAACCAATCTAATTTATTCTAGGAAATATTTAAGTTTCGAGAGCATTTGCAAGTGTGAGCGTTATATGCTCGTGTACAAAATTATAAACAACAAAATCAAGCATAAACTTATGATCCATCGAAATTTAGAAATACCCAATTACAATACTCGTAATAAATGTAACTTCTATCTATCTTTATTCAGAACTGACAAACAAAAAATGAATTGCTTTTACAACTGTTTAAAAATTTATAATGATCTCCCAAATCAAATTAAAGAAATCGAAAATATTTACACTTTCAAAAAAAAATTATTGAATTTTAACTAGAAACTAGATGCGTTATTTTGTTTTGTTACACACTGTTCTCAAATCAATATTGTTTTAAATTTCTAACTAAACGGAAATTATTAGTTTGTGTTATTAATGTAAAGAAATGAAAAAATCAAAAAGTAAAAAAACAAAAAAAAAAAATTTAAAAAAACAGAACACATGAACACACATTTGTTTTGTTTTTTTACACGCTATCCAAACTCTAGGAAAGTTTTCCTTTTTACAAAATTATTGTAGCTTTGAGCAAAAAGCAGAGGAGTTCAAGGGAAATAGAAGAATTGGCGGGTAAATTGAAGACGAACCTAAATAGGTTCGTTTTGAAAAGTTGCAAATTGTATAATGGACCATTTGTATCAGAGGGGAACACGTTGGATGGAAGCATGTTCCACATTTTAGTGGTTCTCTCAATAAAAGAGTTTCCATAACCAGTTTTAAACCACCTAAGAATTTCCACGGTGTAGAAATAAGCACTTGAGGCTCCCCTAGTGTTACGTTGGAATTGTTTAAGTGGAGGTATTATTGATTTCAATTCAATAGAACAAGTGTCAATCAGGATTTTGTCTAGGTAACCTAATGATGTTTGAGCAGTGCCAGCCCATATGTGAGAATTATACTCCATCTTAGGTCGAATATATGCTTTATAGATATTGGGCAGATCGCTAGGGGAAAAATAAGCTTTATAGTGAAAAGGAAAACCTAAATATTTGGCAAATTTTTGGCTATATCAAAAATATGCTAATTCCACAACATTTTTTGATTAAGGTGCATGCCTAAAATGTTTAAATTAGCCGACCGCTGTATATTTTGCCATTGGAACCATAGAATTGGTATGGATTGATCTCTTTTGCAAAAGATCTGACAGCTTTGAGTTTTGGAAGTGTTGAACTCAACTCTGTTTTTAACACCCCAATCAGCTATTTTCGCTAGGTCGTGGTTAACTGAACTAGCCATAATTTCTCTTTTTAAACTGATTGCTTCAACCAGCATTTGATTTTTTTCAAAAATCATAAGATGCCATCAGAATGCTGTCATCGGCAAAACTATCGATTGGATTGAGGGTAGCACTAAGTAGGTCGTTAATGAAAATTAAGAAGAGAATGGTAGATAAGGCAGAGCCTTGTGGAACGCCAGCATTTATTTTATGAGTGTCAGACATAAAACTGTCGAAATGGATACGAAAACAACGATTCGAAAGAAAATCCTCAATCCATTTGCAGAAAGGATTACCAAGACCAATAGCTCGGCATTTGTTCAAAAGAGCAGAATGCCATACTCGATCAAAGGCCTTTGAGATATCGAGAGCTTCAACCTCAGATTCACCGGAACAATGAATGCTGGTGTTGAGCTTCTCCCAGAGACAAGTTAAAAGATCACCTGTAGATCGATGACTGCGAAAGCCGTATTGATGATCTTTTAAAATACGCGAGCTATTCAGTATCTCAAAAGCCTTTTGCTTACCAAGATTTCCATTATTTTGGAAAGGACCGAAATGATGGCGATTGGTCGGTAGTTTGAAGAGTCGCTTTTGTCACTTTTTTTGGGAATTGGAGAAACGTGTGCAACTTTCCATTGACTGGGATATTTACCAGCCGAAAATAAGAGTTCGAAAAGATTGCGCAGAGGTTTCGAAATGGGAGAGGCTATATGTTTGAGAACCATAGCTGGAATTCCATCAGGACCAGTGGACTTTCTAACATTTAGATTCGTTAGCACTTTCACTACAGCACGTGCCCTAAAGTATACCCTTTGAAGAATTTTAACATTAGCAGGATCTACAAAAGGGTATGCTGGAGGTAATTGAGTTGTCGGAGGGAGTGTAGAATTCGTTGAAAAATTTTTTGTGCAAATTAGCTTTACCAATAAAATCGGAAATGATAGAGTTGCCGGTATCAATCAGCGGAAGAAACGATAATCCACAAAAATTGATCTTTACACTTTTCAAAAGTCCAAAAGGAGTGATTGCAGTGAGGGACATTAATTATTTTCTGTGTCAACCTTTTTTTTTTTTTTTAGGAATAAATAAATTTATTTTATGTTTTTATTAATATTATTATTTATTTATTTATTTTCTTTTGGCCGCACTTAAGACGATTAGTCTTTTAATTGCACAGCATACTAACAAATAATAATTATAACAATAAATTTAAAATGTGAAAAACTACATACCACTAAACTTAAAAACTGCTACCACGATTCTAAACTAATTACGAAAATACTCTCTACTGAGCCTACAAAATTTTTTTATGTTATCAATGCGCAATAAACAGTTCGGCAAGGAGTTCCATAGTATAATTATCTTAATAAAAAAAGATAAGTGTCTTAGACGACTTTTGTGACGAGGAATAATTAAATTTCTACATCTTAACAATATACCCGAAATAACTTTTTCAGACAGATAAGATGGCATAATATTTAACTGTATTTTTTTCAAAGCAACAATGTAACTGAAATTCAAAAAGTTAGTAAGTGTAGTACCCAATATTATATCTGAAACATCACTAATGTGATCATATTTCCTTCTGTTAACAACAAAGCGAGTACAAGAATTGAAAATCGACTGCAAATGCTTAAATTCACCAGAAGATATACCGGCATATTCAATATCTCAGTATAAGAAGTGTGAAACTAATAAGGCTAGCCCGAGTTTGTGTTTAATCCATTCATTTAGAAAATTGGAATACTCCCATAACTTATTCAAGACACTGTTTACATTTTTAGATATGTGATTAATATGCTCATTTCAAGTTAAAGAATTATTAAAAATAACACCTACATTTTTACTTTAAAAACATATTCAATTACAGACTTCTCCATTCTAACTGTAGGTAACAATGATATGTTAATTTTCTTAGAACTTGCAATCATTGCTTGAGATTTGGATGCATTCAGTTTCAGTCCATTTAGTTTTGACCAAAAGAGAATGGCATCAAGATTCATTTTCGCAATATAGGAAATAATATTAGTAATGGGACCACTAATGTAGAGCTGAACATCATCAGCATATAGTCTACACTTAGACTCGGACAAACATAGAAGCAGATCATTAATGAACAAACTAAATAATAAAGGTCCTAGTAAGGAACCTTGCGGTACACCACATTTCAATTCAATAAGATCCGAACTTATTCCATTAACATAAACATATTGGTTTCTTTTGGACAGTCAAAACCAAAGGACAAGTCCAATTTTTTACACAGTAAATCATGATTAACACAATCAAAAGCCTTAGAGAAATTTAGAAATAATAAAATAATAGAATTCTTTTTTTCAATATCAATGCACATGTTGTCGGTAATTTCTAACAAAGCTGATGCAGTGCTATGCTTCTTTCTGAATCCTGACTAGTACTTAAACAAGAGGTTGTTAACATCAAAATATCGAGTAATCTGTTGATGTAGTATGAACTCAAATATCTTAGATAAAAAAGGCATTAATACCTAATTTAGCCAAGTTCGACCATAACTTTTTAGTTGATTGCTCAGCGTTCAAAATTTGATTATAATACCGTTTTTAGCCTGTTTTATAAGAAGATTAACCTCGTTCTTAAGTTTCTTGAAAGTATTTCTACTATCTACATCTTTAGTTTGCTTCCAGCAATCATAGGCTGCATCTCTCTGAATTTCCTTTTGCCTTATTTCAGAGCTAAAGTAAGGAATAAAATCCTTTCTGTGTATAATACTACGAAGAGGCACATGCTCATTGAAAAGATGAGTTACCATATCATTAAAGAAATTAATTTTGATATCAATACTTGCAAGATGATGTAAATAATCCCCGTTAATTAAAGACGAAGAATGCAAAAAATTATCAATGTTAATATTTTTATAGTCTCTAAAAGTAATTCTTTTTACTGGAAAATCAACATTAATCTTAAAACTAACATATATCAAGTCATGGTCAGACAAGCCTGGCAGAGATACTTGACCAAACTTTGCAATTTCATTAATGCATTCTGTTGAAGTCACAAACAAGTCCAATAAAGAATTACGATTTTTGTCAAAGCGGGTTGGAAATTCAGTATTAATCACATTGAGGTGAAGTTTATTAATTTTTGGGAGAAATACTTTTTTCAAAACGCTACTATTATCAAGCAGGTTAATGTTAAAGTCATCTCCAATTACTATGTTATCAAAATTACTACAAAATTTGTCAAAAGCCTTATTTATTGGATCAAATTTATATGCAGCCGGATGTGCGAAATAAACAGTGCCTAACATGATTTCTTTATTATTAACCTTAGCTTTGACTATAATAAATTCAATATCATCAGTTTTATCAGACTGGCACAACACCTTAACAGGAAGACCACACTTAACATATATCGCAGCACACATCGCAACCCCGCATCAAGTCGCCATTTCCGTTTAATTTGGCTCGATCACATCTATATTTCATTACCACATCATAATTAATATCAGGATCCAGCCACGTTTCAGACATCATAATAATACCTACTTTACTTTTAGAAATACAGCATCTCAAAGCATCAATTTTAGCAAAAAGGCTTCTGATGTTTATATGAATTATATTAAGCGCATTTACATTGTTGGGAGCATTTTTCAGAACTATACTAGGAATCAAAGCCGAACTATCACCACTATTACCAACCAACATCGTACATATAAACTTTAGTGGTCAGTAGAAGTAAATCGACGGAATCAAAGCATATTTCCGTTTTAAAAAACAAGACGACGCGAACATTAATTAACTCTAAAGCATTGTATAAACATAATAAGAAAACTTTTAATAAATTAACTGTCAAGTAAAAACTAGTAAAAATTAAAGAACATGATTTATAATTCAAAATAAAAATAAACATAATGTAAGATAAGTAATTTATTAATTCATAGGTAAAAAATTTCCATTATATAAAAAAAAAAAAAGTAAATATGTAATATTAATTTGACGAGTTTCCAGAAATCAGTTGATGCCTTGAAGTAATTTTTATAACCTTATCACCTTCAGTTTTAATAATGAACAAAAGGCCTTTTTTCACAAACACCTTGAAAATCCACCATCGTTTTTCATTTTACTAGCCAAACGTAACAGAGAAGCTGTATAAGCTGGAAGGCTTTCATTTATAAATATACGACCTGTACCAGATAACCCCACATTCTCCACTTTAAGGTTTCTTTCAACAAGGTATTTTTCGAAAAATAAATCTTTAGATGCCCTTTTATAAAATTTTACAATAACGGTGTTTTTCCTAACTATAAATATGGTTTTTAGGCAATCAGTATTTTCAGGAAATTCAATACAACTCGAAATTTTGCTCAAGATCCCAACAAGATTTTCACCAGAAGTTTCGGTAACACCACTTATTACTAGGTCATTACGTGAGATGCTCTCTCCAACTGAAGAATACGTGAATTAAGATTATCACTGAGTTCACTATCAAATTCAGCCATTTTTGTTTTCATAAGAGCAATATTACTTTTCAAACATTTTTCAAGTTCACTTTCACATTCAGCCATTTTCGTTTTCATAAGAGCAATATTACTTTCAAACTCCAAGTATTTATCATCCAAACGTTTTTCAAGTTCCCTTTCACATTCAGCCATTTTCGTTTTCATAAGAGCAATATTACTTTCAAACTCCAAGTATTTATCATCCAAACGTTTTTCAAGTTGAGCAAACTTTTCCTCAAACCGTTGTTCATAATTCAGAAATTTTTCATCAATTGTTTTTGTTATTTGAATTGCAAAAATATCAAAGCGCTCATGTCGTTTATTCATTAAGTTAACCAAATTTGTGTTATTATTATTTATGTTATTAACATTTCTTGTAACAGGTGAATTAATTGACTTATTTGATGAAGAGCTACTATTAGATCTGAGCTTAAGTTAAGTATCCCTATTAAGTTGTTGATTTGTAAATTAATCAAAAATTGGAAAAGTAATCAAGTAATCAGAAAACTAATCGCTGGGAAGTCGTAATATAATTGGAAAATAATCAAATTAATACATTCTTAAATGTTTTTTTTTTTTTTTTTTTTTTTTTTTTTACGAGGGACGGTGGAAAACATCAAAAGTCACCCAAAGGAACTGCACGAGGTTCCTCTGAGTAGTGTTGGACTTTAACCAACCAAAACCACCCCCTTTAAAACCAAACTATAGGATTGGTCCTTTAATACATAATAATATAATGTACAGCTTGGTTTTGGGGAAAAGGATGGGGAAAGGAATACTTGGGTGTTTGAATATAGGAAAATTGGGATTATGGAGGATGAAGGGAAAAATTTGGATAGTTATTTTGAAGAAAGATGTTAGTGTTCTTCTTGAATTTCGATATATCGTACACAAATGAATTACCAACTTTTGGGAACACATGTGCGGGCATAAGGTTCCATAAACGCGACGTGCGCATGACAAACGAATTCCCGAATGCTGTATTGCGCCATCTTGACAGTTCGACAGTGTATGGGTGGGCATCTGTTGCACTCCTCGTTTCACGTTGGAAAACTTTGAGTGGAGGCATCAATTGTTTTATTTCCTTAGAACAGGTGTTCACCCCTACAAGGTATCTATAAAAGAGGGTCAATGACCCAACAGTACGGCGATGGCAAAGTGGAGTGAGCGTTGAGGTAACACTGGGGTCGCCAATAAGGCGAATAGCTCTGTTTTGCACTTTGTCGAGAAAACCCAGCGCTGTTTGGGGCGCTCCAGCCCAAATATGTGCATTATACTCCATTTTGGGCCTAATGTACATTTTATAGATGTTGAGAAGATCGGAAGGAGAGAAGTAAGCTTTACAGCGGTACAAGAAACCTAGACATTTAGCAGCATCTTTAGCTATACCAAAAATATGATTTGACCAGGTCAATTTCTGATTTAACTCGATGCCCAGAATGTTTAAATCTGTTGAGTGCTGCAAAGCCTCACCCTGAAAAGTCAGGTTGGGTGTAGTAGTAGCTACTTTACGCGACATTAAACAGCATTGCGTTTTTTTGGTGTTGAAATCAACTCTGTTGCTTTCACCCCATTTTTTTATTTTCGCTAAATCATTATTTAGCTCACTGATAGTGAAGTTTCTTGCTGTTCTATTAGTTTGGTGATTAATACCATAGCGGCTATGAAATTCATAGGAAGCTACAAGGGTGCTGTCATCTGCGAAACTATGGATTGGATTGGAGGTAATTGAAAGTAGGTCATTGATAAATATTAAGAAGAGAGTGGGGGACAAAACCGGTCCCTGAGGGACACCAGCATTAATTATAAAATTGTCAGATGAATAACCATCGACAAGTACCCGAATCATGCGAAAGAGAAGGAAGCGTAATTCAATGGATAGGCTCAACATAGAAATGGCTCGATAAATTACCTGACTGCATTACCAATAAAAGATCAACCATGAGAAAATCAAAGTAACTAATCAACAGATTTCGAAGTACAACCACATCCTAAATTAAGTGAACCACAAAATAGATGAAAACTTTAAGAAAATACTGTTTAGTAAATTCAAACTTATAAAAAAGGCGACAAGTGAGTCCAAAACGGCAGGGATTGACAACATAAATATTCTTATCAAAATAGAAATATGCCTCTATAGGACTCTAGATTCTAAAAGAAGTTCAAACAATACCATACTCAAACGAGTTCCAGGTTTTATCCATCCTTAAGATGAGGCAAGAAAATTTATTTATTTATTATTTATGACTATAGAATAATAAGAAGTACAATAAAACACAACACTCAAATGTACCTAGCTTTCAATGAACTTCAAAGGTACAATATGTACCTAGCTTTCAATAACTGACAAGGGTACAATATGTTTGATGAAATCTAAATGTAGCAAACTCAAGCAAACCAAGATTTGCAAAAAACTGAATTAGAAAAGCTACATCAAAATCATTGTATTAGTCAACTTATCAAAAGGACTACATTCTGAATGAGAGTTTCCAACCCAAAACAAAGAAATTATTGAAGCTATGGACGAAAACACCATTTTTCTGATCAAATATCACTGCACAAAACTCATCATCTAAAAGGATGTTCCATCATTCAATATTACAATCAAACTATTCAGATCGAAAAACAAAAATTTATTACCAAAGAAGCTAGAATACCGCAAACCCTACCAACTATTCGTCTACCATAATTGTCTTCAGAAACTATTTAAAATCATAAACGTCGTAAATATCGTATCATAAACTGTAATTAAATTATCATTAACAAATTTTGTAAAATTTAGTCTTAAGTGAGATTGAGAATAAACCAGTTTAATTAAAGAAACAAAATTTATTGTTTTGAAAGATTGCATACTTATTACTTATATACAATAATCGGCAAAAGTTTAAAATAGGTATATTGTCAGATTGTTTTGTAATTTGGCACAATGTTATAATTCACATTTTTATATATAAAAATTGACTTTTTTTTTATCATTCTACCCAAAAACATTTTACCATAACTCAAAAACAAAAAGGAGCAAAGTAACTTAAGGGCTTCTTAGAAAGAGGAAGAAGGGAGAAAAAAAATTTGTTCACAAGGTACCATTATTTTTAATTTTAAAAAGGAAATTGAAAAAAGTGCATATTAAAAAAAAAATTTTGTAAAAATTAATGTATAAAAATTATTATAAAAATTTTGGTTTATACCATTTATACTCAAATGAGGTAACCTATACTAAATATATGTATGTATATCATGTTAAGGGTTGTTTACAGACCTATCTTTTGGGACTTTGGGACTTAAATAGAGCTAACAATTTTTAAGATATTTACCGTTATTTAAGCATGTATGCATAATTTTCAAAGCACCGATAGAGCCCCTTAAAGCCTTCGTCGCCAATCGCGAGTACCACAAAAATTCATTATTTTAACTTAATTTTTATTGTGCAAAATTTCAAAGCAATAGAAGAGTGTACCTATTCTAAACTTTTGCCCAATAATCTTCCTTACTTCAATAATTTATAAAAAAAAATTGTTAATATATTATTTAAATAACGAAATATATTATTAATTAATCTTAATTAATCTCTCTTTTTTAACGAGAGGCGGTGGAAAACATCAAAAGTCACTCAAAAGAACTGCATGAAGTTCCTCTGAGTTCCTAGGAAGCTACAAGGGTGCTGTCATTTGCGAAACTATGGATTGGAGGTTATTGAAAGTATTAAGGGGCACTAGCATTAATTATAAAATTGTCAGATGAATAAACATTGACAAGTACCCGAATCATGTGATTCCAAAGGAAATCTCCAATCCATTTTAAAAAGACTCTACCTAATCCTAACGCTTTGCATTTTGCTAATAATGCATAATGCCAGACTCGGTCGAAAGCTTTAGAAATATCCAGAGCCACAACATCAGACTCACCAGAATGATGAAGGCTGATATTCAACTTTTTGCAAAGATAAGTTATAAGATCATCGGTTGAACGGTGGATTCTGAACCCGTATTGTCGATCATGAAGCAAACCTCTACCAATGATAATGAATATAACTAGATATGCGCAGTTCATATAAAATAAAAACCTTAAAATTCAAGCTCTTTAAAATAAAAAGAAATAAATTCTACTCATTATTATATCAGAGAACGAAAAAAACAAAAACAAAATAAAAGCTTTGTTCGCTTTATTTTTTTTTTAATAAAAATTTTTAATTTTGAATAAATACGATTTATGAAATTATATATCGATGGCTCAAACTTTAACAATATAAATCTAAAATGATGTTTTGAGAAAAATGAGTTCAGTTCCAAAATATTGGAAATATTTATATCATTCGACTAGCAAAAAATTTACAATTAAAAAAGACGTAGCTAAACATAGAACTACGTAAAAGTATCTTGTTTTATTTTTGTTTCGTTGTAACTATGTATACTTAAAACGAAAAAAATATTTTTACAAGTAAAAGAGATATAAATTTACTTATACCTAAGGCAAATATGCTATTCGTGATATCAAACATGATTTACATTGTTATTGTTTGGAGATATCTAATGAGTATATGATATTTTAAATATGTCTTCCTCTATATGTATTATTTTATTTATATGCAAATTTAAATTTATTATACAATGTATATATGATTTTAAATACATATTATGATTATGTAAATATTATAAAAATCACAGCAATCGTATTTTTAAAGTTTCAAAAATTTTATAATCAGTTATGATTACAAATAAATTTAAATTGTTTCTTTAATGGGCTTTTTTATTTTAAAATAGGTAGGTAGACATATATGTATGTAATGTACATAAGTTATTTTGGTTACTTAATTTTTAAATTGAAGCGACTAAGGGAGACCGAAAGGTATGTAAATTTGCTGGTAAGAGGGTATGAAACGTATGCTAACGTCTTCGTGAGCAGAAAATTTAGATAAAATGAATTGAGAAACTAGCTCAATTCAAAATAATGTACCTTCTTGCGTTATCATAAAAGAGAAAAAAAATTGGCGTATTATAGAATATTAACGGGCAAATTAAAAAACGAAAATGACAGGAAAAACTTGAATTTCGTTTACCTTCCGTTCGTTGTATCTATAATAATTTGCCAATAAAAAGCTTAACTTCTTCCATATTATCAAAGGAATTATTAGTAAAAATTAAAGAATATTTTTCTAAGCTCCCTGATGTAGAGAAGTTACATTAATATTTTATGAAATGGCAATAAAAAAAATGTTATTTATAGTGAGAGATATGATAAAATTGAAGGTTTTGTTGATTATGCATGTGGTTCAAACAAGTGACAGCCAGAAGTAGCTAAAAATGCTTGTGTATTTATAATACGAAGTTTGCGTGACAATTGGAAACAAATCTTGGGCTATCAGATGGGATGTTTTGTCAAAAAATTCCATACCTGTAAGTAAATTAAGTTTTACCGTTACGGAAATTTTAAAATTGACACAGGATTTTAAAATAAAAATACCTGCTATAATATGTTATCAGTCAAGTACTAATAAATCTTTTTTTAAACAGCTTGGAGCAAATGTAGAAAACCCTTGTCTTTTTCATAAAAATGAAAAAATGTATTCCTTATACGACCCTTCTCACCTTTTTAAATCTATTAGAAATAATTTAATGAAATACTCTTTAAGAAAATCAGAAAAGTGTGCAAAATGGAAAATTTTACTGAATTATTTAAAAAAGATAGTAAATCTTCTACACGTGTTTATCCTAGATTAATGGAGAATCACATAAATTCAAACAATTTCCAAAAAATGAGTGTAAACTAGCTGTTCAAGTTTTAAGCACAAGTATTTCTGCTGGAATCAAAACAAATGCTGAATTTAATTTTTATGAAGATAAAGACTGTGCTCCATTTACACAGAAATTTTTGAAAAACTAAATAATTGATTCGACTGTTTAAATAGCAAGTCACTTTTTAATAAACATCCACTTATGGCTGGCTTGAATAAAAATGATAATGTAAGGAATTTAATGGTAAGTATAACACAATATTTGCAAGATCTTAAATTTGAAGTGCCAAATAAAAAAATAAGAATAAATTGCTTGAATGAATTAATACAAACAATTACAATTATAGCTTCTCTTATGTTGTCAAATTATTTGTTCGATGAATGATGATGGTATTATATATGCACAAACAAACTGAATCAGGACCTAATTGAAAATTTATTCAGTTTAATACGTTTCAAAAAAAGAAATCCTTCTGCACATGAGTTCGGATAAATAATAGCAAAAATAATTGGTGTAAAAATAGTATTTTGTTATAAGTTTCCTAACTGTGAAGAAGATAATGAAAATATGCTTAATTGACAAAATATTTTACATAACGAAGAATCGAATGAAAAGTTTGAGACAAAAGAAAATGATTTTAAGAGTATTTATTGCACTCAAAATACTAAAGGAGCTTTCAAATTGAATTTTCCAAAGTAAATAATTAAAAGACATAGAATTTGAATTGAAACTGGAAAAGTTTTTATTTATTTTTGAAGTACAATGTTTGTCATTTATACTCTGAAATGATACCTCCCATGAGACCACCTCTCGCGTCTCTACAGTACCTGATTCTTTTATCAAAATTTTCGTTCACATTCTGGCTTAGTTGCAGCTCTATTTCACCAATATCTCGAATAATTTCTGCTTTTAATGCTTCAACGTTTCGAGGATTATCCTTGTAGATTTATCCTTTCACATAGCCCCAGAGAATGAAGTCTAACGGTGTCAAATCGCAGGATCTTGAAGGCCAATTTACGTCACCGAATCTGGAAATAACACGGTCTGGAAACTTTGTATGCAGTAATTGCAGTGTTTCTCTGGCTGTATGACACGTAGCCCCATCTTGTTGAAACTATATGTCCTCAATATCAATATTTTGCAGTTTTGGCCATAAAAAAATTGGGATCATGTCGCGATATCTGGTACCGTTAACTGTTATGACTCTTCCAGCATCATTTACGAAAAAGTACGGACCAATCACACCACCAGACCACAATGCACACCAAACAGTGACTCTTTGTGGATACGTTGGCTTCTCTTGGATCACGCGAGGGTTTTCCTCTTGCCAAATACGGCAGTTTTCTTTATTAACGTAGCCACCGATCTCGAAATGTGCTTCATCCGAAAAGACGATTTTTTTTTTAAAATCGTCGTTTTGTTCCAGTATCCAATTGGCAAAGTCCCGACGCATGAAATGATCTCGTGGCAGTAATTCTTGTGTCAGTTGAACTTTGTAGGCCTTTAACGATAAATCTTTGTGCATAATACGCCATACAGTTTACTCAGAAATTCCCAGTTGTTGTGAACGTCGGGAAATTGACATGGTGGGGTCAGCTGTAACACTATCACTCACAGCACCAATATTTTCTTGTAAACGACCGGTACGAGCATACTGATGTCTCGATCTTGTAGTGCACCAGTTCCTTAAAATTTCCGTACAATATTACCAATTTGTTGCTCAGTTGGACGATTATGTCGACCATAAACTTCGCGTAATTTGCGAAATACATTTCTTACAGAACGACCATTTTCATAAAATAATTCAATAATTTCAATACATTATTCAAACATTACAACAGTAATGTATACGACTCCATTTTTATAAATGGCAAACCTTCAACTGTCAAAATAACATATAATATGGGTGCGTTCAATGTTTGAAGTGTGTTACACAGGCGCCTACTTTTGAAAACTCAATTTGAAAGACCATTTAAAACTGATTCTATAGTTAATACAGATTGTATAGCTAATTCTGATTATATAGCTAATGCAGATTTTATGGCTAATACAGATTGTATAGCTAATACAAATTTTATAGAAATTATTGAAAATCAGCAATATTATTCGGACCCAGCAGAAACAAAATTTTTATCAGAAAATGCAACAAGATATTTTGCAAGTTTTGCAGTGAAAAAAATTTTGAAACATAGTAAAATAAATAACTGTAAAACTGTGTAATAACTGTGATTACGCTAAAAATTTTCTCGATAGCTAAATAGCAAAAATGCCAAATGAAAGCGAACTTTTAATATATTTTAAAAATATTAAAAACGATTCCAACTTTGGATCACTTAAAGCACCCACAAACGAATTTTTTGTGGATTTTCGAAAGAACACCATTGAAAAAACTTATACTAGCGAACGAAGACTAGGAATTTTTTTTTTTATTTATTTATTTATTCACTATTTTCATAATTTACATAATTCATAAAAAAAAATTTTATTTGTAAGTACATATTACATTTCATTTCAGATATACATATAATATATATAATATAAACTATTCAGTCATTTTGTTGCCTTAGGCAAGTATCAAATGGCTAATCAACAATTTATGATTTCAAAAAAATTAAATTACAAATTTTTACATTGTATAAATGCTTATGGCTTATTAAGCAAAAGAAAAGAAAACAAATATAGATGTACTGAAAAAACAAAAAATTCCCAAAAATTAAATTTAATATAAAGCAGAATATTACGGATTTCCTTCTAGGAAACATGAGGGGAAAAATTTTATATTATAGCAAAAAAAAAGCTAATTCTAATTTTGCAGCTAATTCTAATACTATAAAAAACAGCTCATTCTAATACTAAAAAAAGCAGAAGAGCAGAAGAGATATATGAGTAAGTAGTAAGACAACAAAACATTTGACAATACGCAAAATTAAGTTATAACTCTTAATAAATTTTCAATTTGGTCAAAATTAAAACCTAGTAACCAAACTTTGCATTTTTTAATAAATTCTAGTATTCCTAATTTCATCTGATGCTTTATTGAAAACTCTGGGTGCTACGATTTAAAAAAATGACTATAGTGAACTTTATTAAACGAAGGCACATTAATAAAATTTCTGCTATTAATCCTAAGATTGTATCTTTCTGTGAATGTCACATTTAAGTGACCTGATCTTAAAAAAAATAATTTCAACATCTTAAATAAAAACAAATTTCTAATAGAAAGAGCATTTAACATTTGAAATAAGTAAAAGCTGCTATCATTTTTCCTTTTTTTAAATATAATTTTAATGGCGTGTTTCTGTGCTACTAGAAGATTATGCAGTTTATTAAAATATGCACCACCGCAGTAAACTATACCATATTGTAACTTTAATTGAACTAGTGCATAAAACGCGATAGTTGCAACTTTAGCAGTACTGTATTGTCTTATGAGGTAAAGTTGTCTAATTACATTAAGTAAATAATTTTTTAGATATGTTGTGTGTTCAAACCAGGACATTTTACAGGCTAAAACAAGACCAAGATATTTAAATTTTTCCACTCTTTCAATTAAAAAACAATTATTAAAACACAAAGACTTATCTAAAACTGTATTATCACAAATTTTACAACACGTACGATCATGATAAAAGAGATTAAAATTTAAATTCGAGGTATTGTAAATATTAAAAATCATATATTTCGTTTTACAACTTATAACTAGCTTGTTTTTCTAAACCAATGACTGATAATATTCAAATCATGATTTAACTTAAAAATTAGATCCTGCTGATTTTTGCAATTATACGCAAAAGCAGTGTCATCCGCAAATGCAATTGGTATTCCTAAAAGCGGCTGGGAAAAAAGACAGTTAATATACATTAGAAATAAGAGCGGACTCAAGACTGATCCTTGTGGTGCTCCACAGTTTAATATCAACTCATCACTTATTGCACCTCCCACTCTTACTTTTTGTTTGCGATTTTGTATGTAAGAATGAAACCATTTTAAAACAAAACCCCTAAAACCAACTTTATAAAGTTTATCCAGCAAAATTGTATGGTCGACTGTATCAAATGTTTTCGATATATATATGAATAAAGCTGCTGTGACTTTAGTCAAATTTAAGCCTTCTACGATTTCTTCGCATAGTTTAAGCATTGCTTCTTTAGTAGAGTTACCTTTTAAAAAGCCATATTGACATGGGCTAAAAAATTTGTGTTATAGAAGAAAACTAAAAATCTATTTTTCATCACTTTCTCAAAAATTTTTGCAAAGGAAGACAAGAGTGAAATAGGCCTGTAATTATTTAAATCATGTACATTTCTCTTTTTGAAGAGAGGTATAACCTCCGCAATTTTTAGAATATCAGGAAATTTGCTTTTAAAGACACTTAAATTAAAAATATGTGCCAGTATATCAACTATTTAAAAAGAAAAATTTTTAATTAAATTAGAAGAGCATCCATCAACATACGTAGCTTTCGATTTTTTTAAAGAAATTATTATTTTATGTAATTCATAGGCGGAAATTGGATCAAAAGCAAAACTACAACTTTGGAAAGAAATTAGTGTTAAAGTACCATCAGATATATAATTAGAAGATGCAGGACACTGTGATGCAATATTAACAAAAAACTTATTGAATTCACCCGCATTGATAGCTGGATCAGAGATAACCATGTCATTGACATTTAAAATTATTTCATTATTTATTACATTTTTATTTAATAAATTATTTACAATACTCCACTCCACTTTAGTATTCCCTTTGTGGGTATTAAATTTGTTTACAAAATATGATTCTTTATAACTAATACACTCATATTTTATTTCTTTGCATAGTTTATCATATGTTTTTTTTATATTTAAATTACCTGGATGTTTTTTTCAATTTAAGATGTAATTTATTTTTCCAATTTATTTTATGCAGTAGATTATCCGAAATCCATGATTTAAGCTTTTTCGATTTTGTTGGTACATGGACCCTAAAAGAGCACTTTTCTACATAGTGTAATAAAGTTGAAATGAATTTATCAAATGCTAGGTTAGGGTCATTTAAACAATAAATATGATTCCATGATTCTTCTCTTAAACAATTGTTTAGTTTTTCGTAATTTATTTTATTATAATTATAACTTATCTTATTAGAAGTTTTATTACATAGAGCAGGAATATTATTAAAAATTAAACCGGTCATGAGGTGATCTGATATTCTAGTATCATGTAAATAACTTCTAAATTCGAAATTTGATTTAATTTGATTTCTACAAAAAATATGATCTAAACAAGAAGATGATACAGAAGAAATACGAGTAGGAGAATTAATGAGTGACACAAAGCCAAAATAAAATAACATAAAAACATATTCATTACTTTCTTTTGAATTGTTTAAGATGTCAATATTAAGATCACCATTATACAATTTCTAATACCAATACTATTGAAAATATTGCTGAATTCACTAAAAAAAAATTATATTATAATCATGTAACCTGTGCATAGAAAACAAAAATACTCACTCTCAATTTTACAAACAATTTTTAAAGCATCAGCTATCAGATGCTTTACAGCTGTGTACATATATCAGAAGACATATGTACACAGCTATACTCACAGACAATATTATTATTTACAAACACAGCAACACCATCAGAGGAGTAATTTACATTACACTTAGCAAAAAATTTAAGACCAAAATGATTATAGTCATTAATTTCGTTGGAATAAATCCAAGTTTCAGTAAGAAAATTTAATTCCGGTAGTTTATTAAAAGTTGATAAATGAGACAGATATTCATCAAAATTTTTGCGCATAATTCTAATGTTTTGGTGAGTAATATAAAAAACCGATGTGATAAACCAAAATTATTATTTATATTATTTGCATTATAATAGTAGTTACTAGAATTAAACATTATGTAAATGAATGTTTAAGAATGTAAAAAGAATTTAAAATAATTAAATGATTTTATTTAAATCATCAAATGATATAATTTTAATTACCTTATCATCCTCCGTTTTTCTTAAGAATATTTAAGAATTTCTTACCCATAAAAATTTATAGCTTTTCTCCATTTTTATCTCTTTCGCTTTTTTTTAGTAAGCTTTTCATATAATAACTGAGTGAATCATTTATATAAATGTTGATGTTTTTAAACTGCTCACCAAAAATAGCAACATTCAATCTCTTCTTCATGTTGTTTTTCTTTGATATTATGCTCCTCTAAATCAACATTAAAAGATTAAAAGAGTGAAACTCTAGAACCACTACACTCGTCACTGACGTAGTAGTTGTGTTAGTGGAATTCTGATTTTGGGGAGACTGAGAGGCCACATCTGAGAATGAACTCTTCAATTTTTTAACATAGCATTGTGTTATATTATCAACAGTTATTTTCTCTTCTCGAGAATGAACTCTTCAATTTTTTAACATAGCATTGTGTTATATTATCAACAGTTATTTTCTCATTAAGAGTATTATTTAGAAGCAACAATACTTTATCACTGACATTTTTATTATTTACATCAGGAATACCACTAATATCAATTGAATTGTATTTGTAATTTTGTTCGATAATATTAAGCTGTCTCTTCAAAAAATTTACTTTATTAGTAAGAATAATTTTTAAAGAATAATATAGCAAGAGCTAAGCGGATTAGGCCTATTGGGCACACCCAATTTTTTTTTGAAACACCCTATAATTTGGGTACTGTGGAAATAATGTTTTGAGCTCTTCAATTTTATACTTAATAATAACCGTTTTCGAGATATGAAGAATAGAAAAAGTGTGTTAGAATGGGTAAAACAGAAAAATTAGTAAATTTTAAAATAAATTGATTGCTTGTCAGTAATTAGCTCTTATTAAAAGAATTTTATAATTAATACGTGATGGGTATAACGAGTGTCCAACTCTCAATTGTCTTCCTTTAATTGAGTGATTTGAAATGTTGATACAAACAAAAAATTGTTCTGGTAGGAAAGGTCTAATTCCAACGGTTTCCGAGATAACTGTATTCAAAGTTTTTCGTACGAGTATATGTTTTTAAAAAGAAAATCATATCTTTTTCCGTGAACAACATAAGAAGAGAACATTTTAAATATTAAAATTATCTGCTAACATTTTAAATGTTAAAATTTTTCAAAAACGTATAAAATATTAAATAAAGTGTAATTTTAGTCTATTAATTCATTTTAGTTTGTCAATTAAATTTATGTATTAAGTAGTCTTCAGTTCACATAAGTTTTAATTAAAATTAATATTGTATTTGAAGTTTTCTTTGATTTTTCCTATGCATTATTTTTTTATTCCTATAGTTATGCATTATAATTTTTAGTTAACACAATATTATATAAATAAAGCTGTTCCTAACAAATGCATGAAACCACTCACTCATTTCGTATCAAAAAGATGAAGCACTTCTAGATGTGCTAGAGACTAGCTGGAAAAGGCATTTGATAGAGTTTGGTGTGAAACCATCCAAAAAAATTACATCTTTTTGGTTCCAAAGGAGCCCTTTTAGTCCTTTATATGTTGTATGGAGATTTCATTATTTATAACCTAATATCGTCATGTGCGGTATCATTAAAAAGGTCTTGGCGAGCTTAACAACTTTTGTTTCGGGCCTTTGGTTTCTGGAGGCCCCGCTTGGGTTCATAAAGCTTTTATAAGTCCTTGATATAAAATCAGCTGTTTATGATTATGTGGGGTATCATTGAAAAGATCTTGGCGAGCTATTCAACTTTAGTTTTGGGGACCATGGTCTAGCACACCCTGCTTGGTTCCTGAAACTTTTTATAAGCCGTTAATATAAAAGGCAACGGTATATTATCATGTGGGGTTTCATTAAACAGATCTTGACTAGCTCTACAACTTTTATTTGTGGACCATGGTTCAAGACCGTCCTGTTGGAGGATGAGAGCGTTTATGATCCCTTACTATAAAAATCAGTGATACAATGCTTTTTCGACATACTTTTTCATCATGCGATTTAATCATCTGTTTGACGCTTGCAATGCAAGCACACATTACTAGTTTATGCTATAACTGTAGTGAATAATTGATTCCTAGCACTAAAATATAATCATTATTATTGTAAAAATTGTAAATTTATCTAGACACAATAAACACTAATTGAATTGAATTGAATAAAGTGTAATAACAAAAATTAAAGCTGAGAAAAATAGTTTATATATCTTTATGTATATGTATACCTATATAATTTAAAAACGTTAAGAATTAAAACATTTATCGTTACGGTTTCTATAATTTTTACTTCAACAAAATATTTTTTTTTTAAGATTTTCTTTTTCATATTTTCACATATTCCTTTCCAAAATTGTAAAACAGCCATACGCAATCATTCATAAAAAAAAACCTTTTGGTAAAATAAAAATAAAATCTATTAAAATTCATTCGATAACAGCATTAGAATAAAATTTAACAGCATGTATGTATATCGCATGTA
>OX352773.1:130217280-130224780 GCA_947095535.1 Poecilobothrus nobilitatus
TAATTTATTTATTTAATTTATTTGTTTACTTGTTTATTTATTTATTTATTTCATTAATTTATTTAATTTATTTATTTAATTTATTTATTTAATTTATATATTTAATTTATTTATTTAATTTATTTATTTAATTTATTTATTTAATTTATTTATTTAATTTATTTATTTTATATATTTATTTTATTTATATATTTTATTTATTTATTTTATTTAATTATTTTATTTATTTATTTAATTTATTTATTTAATTTATTTATTTAATTTATTTTTTAATTTATTTATTTAATTTATTTATATAATTTATTTATTTAATTTATTTATTTAATTTATTTATTTAATTTATTTATTTAAGTTATTTATTTAATTAATTTATTTAATTTATTTATTTAATTTTTTTATTTAATTTATTTATTTAATTTATTTATATAATTTATTTATTTAATTTATTTAATTTATTTATTTAATTTATTTATTTAATTTATTTATTTAATTTATTTATTTAATTTATTTATTTAATTTATTTGTTTACTTGTTTATTTATTTATTTATTTCATTTATTTATTTTATTTATATATTTTATTTATTTATTTTATTTAATTATTTTATTTATTTATTTAATTTATTTATTTAATTTATTTATTTAATTTATTTTTTAATTTATTTATTAAATTTATTTATTTAATTTATTTATTTAATTTATTTATTTTATTTAATTATTTTATTTATATATTTTATTTATTTATTTTATTTATTTATTTTATTTATTTATTTAATTTATTTATTTAATTTATTTATTTAATTTATTTATATAATTTATTTATTTAATTTATTTAATTTATTTATTTAATTTATTTATTTAATTTATTTATTTAATTTATTTATTTAATTTATTTATATAATTTATTTATTTAATTTATTTAATTTATTTATTTAATTTATTTATTTAATTTATTTATTTAATTTATTTATTTTATATATTTATTTTATTTATTTATTTTATTTATTTATTTTATTTATTTATTTTATTTATTTATTTTATTTATTTATATTATTTATTTATTTTATTTATTTATTTAAATTATTTAATTTATTTATTTTATTTATTTATTTAATTTATTTATTTAATTTATTTATTTAATTTATTTATTTTATTTATTTATTTTATTTATATATTTTATTTATTTATTTTATTTAATTATTTTATTTATTTATTTAATTTATTTATTTAATTTATTTATTTAATTTATTTTTTAATTTATTTATTAAATTTATTTATTTAATTTATTTATTTAATTTATTTATTTTATTTAATTATTTTATTTATATATTTTATTTATTTATTTTATTTATTTATTTTATTTATTTATTTAATTTATTTATTTAATTTATTTATTTAATTTATTTATATAATTTATTTATTTAATTTATTTAATTTATTTATTTAATTTATTTATTTAATTTATTTATTTAATTTATTTATTTTATATATTTATTTTATTTATTTATTTTATTTATTTATTTTATTTATTTATTTTATTTTAGCTAATTCTGATTATATAGCTAATGCAGATTTTATGGCTAATACAGATTGTATAGCTAATACAAATTTTATAGAAATTATTGAAAATCAGCAATATTATTCGGACCCAGCAGAAACAAAATTTTTATCAGAAAATGCAACAAGATATTTTGCAAGTTTTGCAGTGAAAAAAATTTTGAAACATAGTAAAATAAATAACTGTAAAACTGTGTAATAACTGTGATTACGCTAAAAATTTTCTCGATAGCTAAATAGCAAAAATGCCAAATGAAAGCGAACTTTTAATATATTTTAAAAATATTAAAAACGATTCCAACTTTGGATCACTTAAAGCACCCACAAACGAATTTTTTGTGGATTTTCGAAAGAACACCATTGAAAAAACTTATACTAGCGAACGAAGACTAGGAATTTTTTTTTTTATTTATTTATTTATTCACTATTTTCATAATTTACATAATTCATAAAAAAAAATTTTATTTGTAAGTACATATTACATTTCATTTCAGATATACATATAATATATATAATATAAACTATTCAGTCATTTTGTTGCCTTAGGCAAGTATCAAATGGCTAATCAACAATTTATGATTTCAAAAAAATTAAATTACAAATTTTTACATTGTATAAATGCTTATGGCTTATTAAGCAAAAGAAAAGAAAACAAATATAGATGTACTGAAAAAACAAAAAATTCCCAAAAATTAAATTTAATATAAAGCAGAATATTACGGATTTCCTTCTAGGAAACATGAGGGGAAAAATTTTATATTATAGCAAAAAAAAAGCTAATTCTAATTTTGCAGCTAATTCTAATACTATAAAAAACAGCTCATTCTAATACTAAAAAAAGCAGAAGAGCAGAAGAGATATATGAGTAAGTAGTAAGACAACAAAATATTTGACAATACGCAAAATTAAGTTATAACTCTTAATAAATTTTCAATTTGGTCAAAATTAAAACCTAGTAACCAAACTTTGCATTTTTTAATAAATTCTAGTATTCCTAATTTCATCTGATGCTTTATTGAAAACTCTGGGTGCTACGATTTAAAAAAATGACTATAGTGAACTTTATTAAACGAAGGCACATTAATAAAATTTCTGCTATTAATCCTAAGATTGTATCTTTCTGTGAATGTCACATTTAAGTGACCTGATCTTAAAAAAAATAATTTCAACATCTTAAATAAAAACAAATTTCTAATAGAAAGAGCATTTAACATTTGAAATAAGTAAAAGCTGCTATCATTTTTCCTTTTTTTAAATATAATTTTAATGGCGTGTTTCTGTGCTACTAGAAGATTATGCAGTTTATTAAAATATGCACCACCGCAGTAAACTATACCATATTGTAACTTTAATTGAACTAGTGCATAAAACGCGATAGTTGCAACTTTAGCAGTACTGTATTGTCTTATGAGGTAAAGTTGTCTAATTACATTAAGTAAATAATTTTTTAGATATGTTGTGTGTTCAAACCAGGACATTTTACAGGCTAAAACAAGACCAAGATATTTAAATTTTTCCACTCTTTCAATTAAAAAACAATTATTAAAACACAAAGACTTATCTAAAACTGTATTATCACAAATTTTACAACACGTACGATCATGATAAAAGAGATTAAAATTTAAATTCGAGGTATTGTAAATATTAAAAATCATATATTTCGTTTTACAACTTATAACTAGCTTGTTTTTCTAAACCAATGACTGATAATATTCAAATCATGATTTAACTTAAAAATTAGATCCTGCTGATTTTTGCAATTATACGCAAAAGCAGTGTCATCCGCAAATGCAATTGGTATTCCTAAAAGCGGCTGGGAAAAAAGACAGTTAATATACATTAGAAATAAGAGCGGACTCAAGACTGATCCTTGTGGTGCTCCACAGTTTAATATCAACTCATCACTTATTGCACCTCCCACTCTTACTTTTTGTTTGCGATTTTGTATGTAAGAATGAAACCATTTTAAAACAAAACCCCTAAAACCAACTTTATAAAGTTTATCCAGCAAAATTGTATGGTCGACTGTATCAAATGTTTTCGATATATATATGAATAAAGCTGCTGTGACTTTAGTCAAATTTAAGCCTTCTACGATTTCTTCGCATAGTTTAAGCATTGCTTCTTTAGTAGAGTTACCTTTTAAAAAGCCATATTGACATGGGCTAAAAAATTTGTGTTATAGAAGAAAACTAAAAATCTATTTTTCATCACTTTCTCAAAAATTTTTGCAAAGGAAGACAAGAGTGAAATAGGCCTGTAATTATTTAAATCATGTACATTTCTCTTTTTGAAGAGAGGTATAACCTCCGCAATTTTTAGAATATCAGGAAATTTGCTTTTAAAGACACTTAAATTAAAAATATGTGCCAGTATATCAACTATTTAAAAAGAAAAATTTTTAATTAAATTAGAAGAGCATCCATCAACATACGTAGCTTTCGATTTTTTTAAAGAAATTATTATTTTATGTAATTCATAGGCGGAAATTGGATCAAAAGCAAAACTACAACTTTGGAAAGAAATTAGTGTTAAAGTACCATCAGATATATAATTAGAAGATGCAGGACACTGTGATGCAATATTAACAAAAAACTTATTGAATTCACCCGCATTGATAGCTGGATCAGAGATAACCATGTCATTGACATTTAAAATTATTTCATTATTTATTACATTTTTATTTAATAAATTATTTACAATACTCCACTCCACTTTAGTATTCCCTTTGTGGGTATTAAATTTGTTTACAAAATATGATTCTTTATAACTAATACACTCATATTTTATTTCTTTGCATAGTTTATCATATGTTTTTTTTATATTTAAATTACCTGGATGTTTTTTTCAATTTAAGATGTAATTTATTTTTCCAATTTATTTTATGCAGTAGATTATCCGAAATCCATGATTTAAGCTTTTTCGATTTTGTTGGTACATGGACCCTAAAAGAGCACTTTTCTACATAGTGTAATAAAGTTGAAATGAATTTATCAAATGCTAGGTTAGGGTCATTTAAACAATAAATATGATTCCATGATTCTTCTCTTAAACAATTGTTTAGTTTTTCGTAATTTATTTTATTATAATTATAACTTATCTTATTAGAAGTTTTATTACATAGAGCAGGAATATTATTAAAAATTAAACCGGTCATGAGGTGATCTGATATTCTAGTATCATGTAAATAACTTCTAAATTCGAAATTTGATTTAATTTGATTTCTACAAAAAATATGATCTAAACAAGAAGATGATACAGAAGAAATACGAGTAGGAGAATTAATGAGTGACACAAAGCCAAAATAAAATAACATAAAAACATATTCATTACTTTCTTTTGAATTGTTTAAGATGTCAATATTAAGATCACCATTATACAATTTCTAATACCAATACTATTGAAAATATTGCTGAATTCACTAAAAAAAAATTATATTATAATCATGTAACCTGTGCATAGAAAACAAAAATACTCACTCTCAATTTTACAAACAATTTTTAAAGCATCAGCTATCAGATGCTTTACAGCTGTGTACATATATCAGAAGACATATGTACACAGCTATACTCACAGACAATATTATTATTTACAAACACAGCAACACCATCAGAGGAGTAATTTACATTACACTTAGCAAAAAATTTAAGACCAAAATGATTATAGTCATTAATTTCGTTGGAATAAATCCAAGTTTCAGTAAGAAAATTTAATTCCGGTAGTTTATTAAAAGTTGATAAATGAGACAGATATTCATCAAAATTTTTGCGCATAATTCTAATGTTTTGGTGAGTAATATAAAAAACCGATGTGATAAACCAAAATTATTATTTATATTATTTGCATTATAATAGTAGTTACTAGAATTAAACATTATGTAAATGAATGTTTAAGAATGTAAAAAGAATTTAAAATAATTAAATGATTTTATTTAAATCATCAAATGATATAATTTTAATTACCTTATCATCCTCCGTTTTTCTTAAGAATATTTAAGAATTTCTTACCCATAAAAATTTATAGCTTTTCTCCATTTTTATCTCTTTCGCTTTTTTTTAGTAAGCTTTTCATATAATAACTGAGTGAATCATTTATATAAATGTTGATGTTTTTAAACTGCTCACCAAAAATAGCAACATTCAATCTCTTCTTCATGTTGTTTTTCTTTGATATTATGCTCCTCTAAATCAACATTAAAAGATTAAAAGAGTGAAACTCTAGAACCACTACACTCGTCACTGACGTAGTAGTTGTGTTAGTGGAATTCTGATTTTGGGGAGACTGAGAGGCCACATCTGAGAATGAACTCTTCAATTTTTTAACATAGCATTGTGTTATATTATCAACAGTTATTTTCTCTTCTCGAGAATGAACTCTTCAATTTTTTAACATAGCATTGTGTTATATTATCAACAGTTATTTTCTCATTAAGAGTATTATTTAGAAGCAACAATACTTTATCACTGACATTTTTATTATTTACATCAGGAATACCACTAATATCAATTGAATTGTATTTGTAATTTTGTTCGATAATATTAAGCTGTCTCTTCAAAAAATTTACTTTATTAGTAAGAATAATTTTTAAAGAATAATATAGCAAGAGCTAAGCGGATTAGGCCTATTGGGCACACCCAATTTTTTTTTGAAACACCCTATAATTTGGGTACTGTGGAAATAATGTTTTGAGCTCTTCAATTTTATACTTAATAATAACCGTTTTCGAGATATGAAGAATAGAAAAAGTGTGTTAGAATGGGTAAAACAGAAAAATTAGTAAATTTTAAAATAAATTGATTGCTTGTCAGTAATTAGCTCTTATTAAAAGAATTTTATAATTAATACGTGATGGGTATAACGAGTGTCCAACTCTCAATTGTCTTCCTTTAATTGAGTGATTTGAAATGTTGATACAAACAAAAAATTGTTCTGGTAGGAAAGGTCTAATTCCAACGGTTTCCGAGATAACTGTATTCAAAGTTTTTCGTACGAGTATATGTTTTTAAAAAGAAAATCATATCTTTTTCCGTGAACAACATAAGAAGAGAACATTTTAAATATTAAAATTATCTGCTAACATTTTAAATGTTAAAATTTTTCAAAAACGTATAAAATATTAAATAAAGTGTAATTTTAGTCTATTAATTCATTTTAGTTTGTCAATTAAATTTATGTATTAAGTAGTCTTCAGTTCACATAAGTTTTAATTAAAATTAATATTGTATTTGAAGTTTTCTTTGATTTTTCCTATGCATTATTTTTTTATTCCTATAGTTATGCATTATAATTTTTAGTTAACACAATATTATATAAATAAAGCTGTTCCTAACAAATGCATGAAACCACTCACTCATTTCGTATCAAAAAGATGAAGCACTTCTAGATGTGCTAGAGACTAGCTGGAAAAGGCATTTGATAGAGTTTGGTGTGAAACCATCCAAAAAAATTACATCTTTTTGGTTCCAAAGGAGCCCTTTTAGTCCTTTATATGTTGTATGGAGATTTCATTATTTATAACCTAATATCGTCATGTGCGGTATCATTAAAAAGGTCTTGGCGAGCTTAACAACTTTTGTTTCGGGCCTTTGGTTTCTGGAGGCCCCGCTTGGGTTCATAAAGCTTTTATAAGTCCTTGATATAAAATCAGCTGTTTATGATTATGTGGGGTATCATTGAAAAGATCTTGGCGAGCTATTCAACTTTAGTTTTGGGGACCATGGTCTAGCACACCCTGCTTGGTTCCTGAAACTTTTTATAAGCCGTTAATATAAAAGGCAACGGTATATTATCATGTGGGGTTTCATTAAACAGATCTTGACTAGCTCTACAACTTTTATTTGTGGACCATGGTTCAAGACCGTCCTGTTGGAGGATGAGAGCGTTTATGATCCCTTACTATAAAAATCAGTGATACAATGCTTTTTCGACATACTTTTTCATCATGC
>OX352773.1:130229780-130233113 GCA_947095535.1 Poecilobothrus nobilitatus
TTTAATTTATTTATTTAATTTATTTATTTAATTTATTTATTTAATTTATTTATTTATTTTATTTATTTATTTTATTTATTTATTTTATTTATTTATTTATTTATTTATTAATTTATTTATTTATTGATTTATTTATTTATATATTTATTGATTTATTGATTTATTTATTTATTGATTTATTTATTTATTGATTTATTTATTTATTGATTTATTTATTTATTGATTTATTTATTTATTTATTTATTTATTTATTGATTTATTGATTTATTGATTTATTGATTTATTGAATTATTGATTTATTGATTTACTTATTGATTTATTTATTAATTGATTTACTTATTAATTTATTTATTGATGTATTTATTTATTGATATATTTATTTATTTATTTATTGATATATTTATTTATTTATTTATTTAATTCATTTATTTAATTTATTTATTTAATTTATTTATTTAATTTATTTGTTTACTTGTTTATTTATTTATTTATTTCATTAATTTATTTAATTTATTTATTTAATTTATTTATTTAATTTATATATTTAATTTATTTATTTAATTTATTTATTTAATTTATTTATTTAATTTATTTATTTAATTTATTTATTTTATATATTTATTTTATTTATATATTTTATTTATTTATTTTATTTAATTATTTTATTTATTTATTTAATTTATTTATTTAATTTATTTATTTAATTTATTTTTTAATTTATTTATTTAATTTATTTATATAATTTATTTATTTAATTTATTTATTTAATTTATTTATTTAATTTATTTATTTAAGTTATTTATTTAATTAATTTATTTAATTTATTTATTTAATTTTTTTATTTAATTTATTTATTTAATTTATTTATATAATTTATTTATTTAATTTATTTAATTTATTTATTTAATTTATTTATTTAATTTATTTATTTAATTTATTTATTTAATTTATTTGTTTACTTGTTTATTTATTTATTTATTTCATTTATTTATTTTATTTATATATTTTATTTATTTATTTTATTTAATTATTTTATTTATTTATTTAATTTATTTATTTAATTTATTTATTTAATTTATTTTTTAATTTATTTATTAAATTTATTTATTTAATTTATTTATTTAATTTATTTATTTTATTTAATTATTTTATTTATATATTTTATTTATTTATTTTATTTATTTATTTTATTTATTTATTTAATTTATTTATTTAATTTATTTATTTAATTTATTTATATAATTTATTTATTTAATTTATTTAATTTATTTATTTAATTTATTTATTTAATTTATTTATTTAATTTATTTATTTAATTTATTTATATAATTTATTTATTTAATTTATTTAATTTATTTATTTAATTTATTTATTTAATTTATTTATTTAATTTATTTATTTTATATATTTATTTTATTTATTTATTTTATTTATTTATTTTATTTATTTATTTTATTTATTTATTTTATTTATTTATATTATTTATTTATTTTATTTATTTATTTAAATTATTTAATTTATTTATTTTATTTATTTATTTAATTTATTTATTTAATTTATTTATTTAATTTATTTATTTTATTTATTTATTTTATTTATATATTTTATTTATTTATTTTATTTAATTATTTTATTTATTTATTTAATTTATTTATTTAATTTATTTATTTAATTTATTTTTTAATTTATTTATTAAATTTATTTATTTAATTTATTTATTTAATTTATTTATTTTATTTAATTATTTTATTTATATATTTTATTTATTTATTTTATTTATTTATTTTATTTATTTATTTAATTTATTTATTTAATTTATTTATTTAATTTATTTATATAATTTATTTATTTAATTTATTTAATTTATTTATTTAATTTATTTATTTAATTTATTTATTTAATTTATTTATTTTATATATTTATTTTATTTATTTATTTTATTTATTTATTTTATTTATTTATTTTATTTATTTATTTTATTTATTTATATTATTTATTTATTTTATTTATTTATTTAAATTATTTAATTTATTTATTTTATTTATTTATTTAATTTATTTATTTAATTTATTTATTTTATTTATTTATTTTATTTATTTATTTTATTTATATATTTTATTTATTTATTTTATTTATTTTTTTTTTTTATTTATTTTATTTATTTATTTTATTTATTTATTATATTTATTTATTTTATTTAGTTATTTTATTTATTTATTTTATTTATTTATTTAATTTATTTATTTTATTTAGTTATTTTATTTATTTATTTTATTTATTTATTTTATTTATTTATTTTATTTATTTATTTTATTTATTTAATTTATTTATTTATTTTATTTATTTCTTTTATTTATTTATTTTATTTATTTATTTTATTTATTTATTTTTTTTATTTATTTTATTTATTTATTTTATTTATTTATTATATTTATTTATTTTATTTTTTTATTTTATTTATTTATATTATTTATTTATTTTATTTATTTATTTAATTTATTTATATAATTTATTTATTTAATTTATTTATTTAATTTATTTATTTAATTTATTTATTTAAGTTATTTATTTAATTAATTTATTTAATTTATTTATTTAATTTATTTATTTAATTTATTTATTTAATTTATTTAATTTATTTATTAAATTTATTTATTTAATTTATTTATTCAACTTATTTATTTTATTTAATTATTTTATTTATATATTTTATTTATTTATTTTATTTATTTATTTAATTTATTTATTTAATTTATTTATTTAAGTTATTTATTTAATTTATTTATTTAATTTATTTATTTAATTTATTTATTTAATTTATTTATTTAATTTATTTAATTTATTTATTTTATTTAATTATTTTATTTATATATTTTATTTATTTATTTTATTTATTTATTTTATTTATTTATTTAATTTATTTATTTAATTTATTTATTTAATTTATTTATATAATTTATTTATTTAATTTATTTATATAATTTATTTATTTAATTTATTTAATTTATTTATTTAATTTATTTATTTAATTTATTTATTTAATTTATTTATTTTATATATTTATTTTATTTATTTATTTTATTTATTTATTTTATTTATTTATTTTATTTATTTATTTTATTTATTTATATTATTTATTTATTTTATTTATTTATTTAAATTATTTAATTTATTTAATTTATTTATTTAATTTATTTATTTAATTTATTTATTTAATTTATTTATATAATTTATTTATTTAATTTATTTATTTAATTTATTTATTTAATTTATTTATTTAAGTTATTTATTTAATTAATTTATTTAATTTATTTATTTAATTTATTTATTTAA
>OX352773.1:130233313-130345335 GCA_947095535.1 Poecilobothrus nobilitatus
TTGCCCATCTTATTTAAATTTTTTCCTGTTATAAATTTACTGGAGGATGAATTTCTCTAACCAAAGTATTTATGTGTATAAGAAAAAGTATTACGGATAAAAAAATTATAATTTTCCATTAATTCCTATTCTCACCAACTCTTCCAAAATCCCTCTCTTCCATATCATATCGTAAGCTTTTTCAATGTCGAAAAAGATAGATAGTGTTATTTCTCCGAAAATCCTTTCATTATTTCACTTTCAAAATAAGAAAGATTATACCGTAGACCTACCTTCTGAATCTACTGAAAGCAGATTGATATAACGACAATATATTATTTATCTCCAAAAACCAGGTAATCTCTTAGAAACCATTTTTTCAAGCAACTTGCAAATACAATTCGTTAGTGATATAGGCCTATAATTGTAAACGTATGTCGGTATTTTTCTTGGTTTCAAAATTGGTATAATAAAGACTTTTTGCCAGTTCTTCGGAAAAATTCCTTTAAGCCATACAGAATTATTTAAACTTAGTACAACAATTTTATTATCATACTTTAAATTTTTCAACATATCATAATGTATTAAGTCTGATCCAGTAGAGCCTCTCTTACATTCTTTAAGACAATTTACTAATTCCTCATAAAAAAGGCCTTATTGTAGCATTCATTTTCAGATAACGCAAGTTGAAAAGGAATCTTTTCAATTTTATTTTGTATTCAATAAATCTATCTTCATAATTACCTGTACTAGAAATCTTAATAAAATGCTCCAGAAATTTCTCACAAATATCTCTTCTTTCATTTATAAATACATTCTCACAAATTAAAGTATTTTTTGCAGATCTTCTACCATTTACAGCTCTAATCTTTTCAAAGACCTGAGTTGTTGAAGTGCCACTATTTATACTCGATACAAATTCTTTCCAACTTATCCTTTTATAATGTCTAATTATTTTTCGTGATTGATATTTGGCCCGTATAGATTCTGTATAGTCATATAAATTCATTGTACGTTTATATTTAGATAATCTCTTTTTAATAATCTCTTCCTATTTGCTATGGCATCTTTGGTTTCATTGTTCCACCATGGTAAACTCCTCTTAATTTTGTCATAATTATTAATGGAATAGCAGCTTTTGCAGCATTCAATATATTATTCCTTCATGTTTATTACAAATGTCAAATATCGTATATCAAATAACTTTTAAATTTATCGTCTATTATTTTTCATGGTATTACGAAGTATTACAAAACGATATACGATATTTATTGCTATCTGCTGAGTTTTTTTTTTATTTTTCAAATAATTTTACGTTTTTTTACTTTTTTTTTAAATACATACTTACATTTTTCTAATAAAAATTTTTTTAAATCGTTACCTATCGTAAGTAAATTCCTAATTGATAAAAAAAACACAAAGAAAACGCTACCTTTTGACATCTGTAGTAGTAAATTTTAAAAAAACTCATACAAACTTAAAAACTTTTTTGATAAACGCTAAAGCTTTCTTTTTAAATGCGTTAAACGATAAGTAATGACATACGTAATAGATATAGAGAATTTTTATTGTTAAATATCGTATATCGAAAAAATTTTGACAATTGTAATAAACATGCTTATCTCGTCCTCATACTTATCAATATTAATATCATTAATTTCATATTTAGCTTTTTTTAATTGAACATATTTGAAATATTTTTTCACCAATTTGCTTTCACCAATTTGCCTTCTAATGGACCAGCTCTTTCTTAAACAGCTTACAGGACAATGAGTTGATGTAGTAATAATGACTGGAAAATTATTACTGCTCTATAAATCGTTTCTACCCTCCATGTGAAATTATTTTGGATTACAGGATTGCATATTGACAAATCTATAGAACTAAAAGTTTTATGAGAAAAATTTAAAAAAGTTGGCGAGCCATCATTAGAATATTAAGTCCACAATCATCAAGAATTTGTTCAATTATTCTTCCTCTTCCATCTGTTTTATATGATCTCCATAAAATATTATGAGTATTGAAGTCACCCACTAGGAGAAAAGGATCATCAAATTGCCTTTTAAGATCAAATATTTCATTATAATTAATATGCATATTATTCTCTAAGTAAATGTTGCATAATATAAATTTAAGCGGAAAGAGTAATTTAGTTGCTACGGCCTGAAGATTAGTGTTAATATGAAAATAATTAGAACTATACAATTCATGTATAAATAGCTACACCTCCACGAGAAACAGTATTCGACTGTACATTTTTATAATATACCTTAAAATTCTTCTTCACAGGTTTATGATTAAATTGAAATTTAGTTTTCTGTATACAACAAGCCATTGGTTTAAATTTGTCTAACATCAAATTAAATTCTTCAAAGTGGGAATAAAGCCCATCAGCGTTCCATTGAATTCGACTATATTATGCGAATTCCACATCTTGTGAAATATCAGAAACTTGAGCTTCATCAAAGCTACTAATACTACTTTCTGGAATAGAAATAGAATCTAAATTTTTATTAGTTTTTAATTTTTTATTTTTATTACTTGATTTTATAATTTCTCGTTTTGGTTTTTGAGAAAGTTTTTTATTAAAAATAGTATTACCATTTTCTAATTTTTTCGACATTAATTTTTCATTTTTATCAATTTGATTACTACCAACATCATCTATTTCAGTTTTTTTATTAGAACTTACCGAGGGTTTTGAATTATTTGTGTTTCTATTAATTGCATTTGGTTGCTCTTCTCTTACCATAGGTATAACGTTTAAAATATTATTTGTTTGTTGATGTAATGTATTATTAGAGTTCTCTTGTTCTTTATTATTACATGAACATATGCAGTTACATTTTTAATATTATTCTCTACTATATTTGAAAACGATTTTGTTGTCCCGTATCGCAAGTTGTATCTTCTTTTATTTCAACATTTTCTTTGATTTTTATAGTTTTGATTTCCCTTTCTTTCTTGAGCATTTGTTAAAGAAAGCGTCATGTGGTTCTTTGCAATTAATACATTTTTAAATTTTTAAGCACTTTTCGTTTTCTTTCGTGATAATTTTCACTACAATTAGAGCAAATCCTATATTGTTTACAGTTTACAGCCAAATGATTAAAATTTAAACAATTTAAACATCTCGTTGGTGGAAGAATATACGGTCTAACATTATATTTTTGATGTCCTATAACGATATCTGTTGCCAATTTGGAAGTTGAAAATTTTATACAGTATAAACAAGTTTCAACAACATTGTCTCCAATATTTTTTTTGAATCTTTTAATTTCTACAATTTTTTGATTTTTCATTTCCAACAAAAATTCTTCATCAGACACATATTTCAATTCAGGACAAAATATAACGCCCTTGCTGCCTTGCTATACAATGGGTTTAACCACTTTTCGAAGGATAACTCTTGAAACCTGTGTAACACTATGGAATTGTCTTGCCCAATGTTATGTATCGTTGCCAAATAAGGAAGAATGGAAAAATATTGTAAACAATTTTCAAAATTTGTGGAATATGCCGAACTGCATCGGAGCCATAGACGGAAAACACATCAATATAACTTGCCATCCAAAATCTGGGTCTATGTTCTAGAACTACAAAGGTCAATATAGTATTGTTCTGTTGGGTGTTTGCGACGTAAACTATACTTTTACTTCTGATGATATTGGAGCATATGAAAGTCAGAGTGATGGGGGAGTATTTCAATTTTCTAACTTTTGTAAAGCTATTAAAAGCAATAGACTTGAAATTCCAGAAAATCGACCGTTACCAAATACTAACAATTTATTTCCACACTCTTTTGTGGGCGATGCAGCATTTCCGCTTAAAATGTACCTGATGAAACCATATCCAGGAATATATTTAAATGAAAAATCAGAATATTTCAATAAAAGACTCTCCCGTGCCAGACATATAATAGAAAATACATGTGGAATATTAACCGCAAAATGGAGAATATAGATAAAGCAGCGGTAGTTCTTCGTAATTTCGTTAAACTAACTGAAGCATCTTACATTACATCTGAATACGTAGATCAATATCAAGAAAATACAATAACTGAATTAAAAGATGAGTTGCGAGAACATATTTTTCAAAATAAAATTTGATATAAAAATTTAATAATAATTCTTGCTTAAAAAAATTAATGTTGTTTAATTTTTATTTTTAAATTCGTTAAACATTTCATGGACAAAATTTATAATTTCAAACTTAAAATCTAATTTATATTTATTTATCATCTACTTTATCAATATAATCCTGGATGACATTAAGCATTGGATCCACTTCTTTTTTTGATAGTTTTGATGATTTCCCTTCAACATAATCATCAATCTTGTCTAAAAGAGAATTGAAATGGTCGTCCACTTTGCGTTTTTGATTTGCTGTGAAGCTGCTTTTAGAGGAAGATTGGCCCATTCCAGTATTTGAAATGTTTTCGCTTACTTCTTCAATAATCGTAGAATGGAAAACATTTGCGCCAACAGAATCAAACGACTCTATTACATTTTCTATATCTGCAGAAGGTGGCGACATGACCGCCATATCATTTGATAAATCAAATGTGTCATTTGGAATTCCATCGTTTTTTGCAAGTTTCCTCTAAAATTAAAATTTAAATAAATGCTTTTAAAATTTATATATCAGATTCTACCAGGCACATTAATATTTTTTGAAATCTCAGTGAAAATGCTTTTTCCTTTTTTATTTTGTTTCGGTAGACAAGATTTTTTTTATACCACAAACATTTATTATCTCGTTGATTAATTGTTCTTCAAACATTTCTACAAATAAATTTTATATATACTTCTTCTTATAAATGAAACAAAAAATAAATATAGCTATATATATGTAAACTTACTTTTTTAAACAAAATCCAACAATTACTTGAAGCTTCACCAAACATTTTCGAATACAATAACTCAATAATTCAAATATTTATAAAAACAATTCTCTTTGACGTTTTAAATATTATTTTAAACGTCTAAGTAAATAAAGCAAAGCGTCTAATTGAAAATTGGTCAATTTTGAACTTTTCTTACTTTGTTTCGCTTTGATTACTTTGCCATTGGGCGTTGCTACGTAAGATACAATGTAATTTATTTCAACTGTCAATGCTTGTAAAGCAAGCGAAGCAAGCAAAGCGTACATTGGGTCGTCACCTTAAAATAATAGATTATAGAAGTTCAACGTAGTGTAAAAGTTGATTTCAACTTTTTCGTTTGAAATTGCCTCGGATTTTTTTTGTTTTGTTTTTCTCTTTTTTTTTATCCCTTTGACTCTCTTAGTTTCTTTCAAAAAAATTTATTTTGTTTAGATTTTTTTATTATTTCACTTACACAATACCATACAACACATCACACAGCAAAATAAGCATATATTATACACACTACACATGATAACACTATACTCACATATTGCCATTTAATGTGTGAATGGTTAAAAAACAAAAAATTAACGTTAAAAATGAATAGAAATTTCAACTTTATTATTCGATGGAATTGAATATGAAAATTAAAATAATATGAATAGCGAATGCATATGCATATAATAATATTTATTGTACCATTCTACATAATAATACCTACATATATGAATATGAAATGAACATAAAATTTTGTAAAAGTAAAATAAAACATTTGATTTTATAATATTTAATTGATACAGCAAATTCTAATTAATTTAATTTTGATTAATAAAAGGAAAAATTCTATGTATCCATACTACATACTTATGTACATATACGTACATACATATGTATATAAAAACTTTTTATCTATTTTTACGTATTTTACGTATTTATATCCGTATGAACTATATTCAAGAGTATAATAAATTTGCCATTACGTTTGTGACACCTTAAAGGAGTCGAGCTAGATATAGTGTCAAAGATATGGATCGGCTAAGAATCGAATTCTGAGTCGATAAAGCCATGTACGTCCGTCCGTCCGTCCGTGAGCACGATATCTCAAAAAATAAAGGAGCTAGGAGGCTGAAATTTTTTTTACGTCACTTTTGCAAAATTGTTAGTTTCGCTATTTAAATTCAGTATTTTCGGCCGCCGGGTTCGAGTAACTGCAATACAACTACTCTTTTTAAATGAAAATAACTCAATGTCTACTGAAACTAGGAAGAAATTTAGTAAAGAGGTGTCGAGTTACATGACAACTTTTGTAAAATTTTGTTGGTCTAAAGTAGCCGGTTCAAGCTTCTTGCACCTCTTGGAACTTAATGAAGCTAGGCGTCTGAAATCTTACAAATGATGATCCAGTTTTATGGCAGCAACTTCTGTAAAATTTGGTTCTGCTCGTGCAACAAGTTCGGGTAGCTGCCATACAACTTCTCTTTTTAAATGAAAATAGTTCAGTGTCCGTCCGCACGATAACTCAAAAAATAAAGGAGCTAGGAGGCTGAAATAATTTTTACGTCACTTTTTCAAAATTGTTAGTTTTGCTATTTAAATCCAGCATTTTCGGCTGCCTGGTTCGAGTAGCTGCCATACAACTTCTTTCTTTAAATGGAAATAACTTAGTGTCTATTCAAGCCCAGTGTCTGAAATTTTGCAAATGATGATCAAGTTTTATGGCAACAACTTTTCTAAAATTTAGTTGTGATGGTACGACACATTCGGGTATCTGCCATACAACTTCTCTTTTTATGCAACTTTTCATGCAACTGAATGAAGTTAGGCGCAATAAATTTGGGTAGCTGTCATACAACTCCACAATTTACATAAATATATCTCTGTAGTTAAAGTCGGTACTAAAACATCTGAATGTTTTTAAAAGATGATCAAGTTTTATAGAAACAGAATATATTACGTTCATACGGGTATCCCAGAGTTGACACAGTCTACTCTACTGCACTCTTCCTCGTTTTTTTGTTGATTTTGATGACAACTTATTTTTCGATTTTCCTTTTAAATTTTTTTTTCAGAACTTTTCATCTCTTTCATCAAATGCAATTATTCCTTAATAAAATTAAAAACTCCAAAATTTGCTTGTGACGACCAGAACAAGAATTTACGTCATCAAACCATGACGGATGAATTTTATCTGTATTTTTAATACAAAGTATTATAATTTCGCCTTTTATATTTAAACTTTAAGATTGCCTTTTAAAAAAAATCTAAATGTTATATTTTAGATTATTAATTTATTAATACATATTTAGATTTAAATATATATTTTAGATATTTCGAAGAGTTTATCTGCCGGTGAGAGCAAATGAACCTCTGTTAATGAAAAATTTTTTCTCGTTCTAACATAATATTTTTATCTAAATTTGTTTTTGTTACGTTTTCTTTACATTCTTCACAAGATATTTTTGACAAAATTTTAAATAAAATGTAGCCTATTATGTAGCTTAATGATTTTAAATGACAAATGTTTTCAAATTGCAGTGCCTCAAACGAATTTTCCAAAACTTGATCACTTTTTATATCATTATCATTATCAATTTCATTTTTTTTTTTTTTTTTTTGAAGAAGTTACCATCAGCAACTAATTTAACAGATGAACTTAGTGTTTGACTAAATATTTGTGTAGTGAAAGATACTTTCATTTTTTTCACATCGGGTTTATATTTGTGTTTTTGTGTTAGTTTTAGTGCCATTTTAGTAGCTTGAGCATATTCCCTAATTGGTGTCCAACTTGCAATGCTATTAGGTATTATGTCAGATGTAATTAAACAATTTCTAAAATTTTTAAATAAGTGTGGAGTATCGAAAAAAAAATATATTTTTTTAGATTTTAGTTGATCTTACAGTCAACTTTTTAAAGCTTTTATTTAGTTCTTGATCGCTCTAACATCAATATTTATAGAAGGGCAATTTCAATATTATATTTTATTAAACTTGCTATTTTACATCCAATCATACAAAAATAATCTAAAACTAGCTTCCACGAATCGAAAATTTCTCTAAGCATGAATACTGTTGCTTCGTTTGCTATTTTTTTGGATCAACCATCGCCAGTATCACAAAATACAGAAATAATATCTTTTGTATGATTATATGTAAGTGCTTTATTAATTCCATCAAAGAACAGCCTAATCAGAGTAATATCAGAGTAACATATTTCTAAATTTTTCAATTAAATATTTCATATTTAATTGAACCAGAGTGAAGTCATCTTCTCTGTATTGATCTAATAGTCCGGAATTAATTCCTGGTTGGAAATTTTTAAATGGAACCCAGTTAAATAGATGAAATACAGGGAATATTTAAAAGTAATTTTATTTCTTAATAAATTGTACACTGCAACTGCATTTAATTTATACTGAATATTTAGCGACGGATATTTCTCGCTTTCGGAATACTGTTCTTTTGATTTTTTACATAGCATTGTTATTAAAGTTCTTCCATATTCATTTACTTAGGGTGGAATATAATTTTCAATAAATTTAATATTTTAATATTTTTTTTTTAATTTTTTTGATATACATACATACATACACATGTATATATTTTTTTTGTTTCTTAGAAAGAAACTATCCTTCTACACTTTTCTCTTAATTTTCTATTTTCTTTTATTAAATTTGAATACATTTTTTTGTATTTTTTGCATAATTTTTGATTAGAGAAACATATCGGACAAGCTTTACTAATATCATCATCTTTTGAGGGTCTTCTAAAATATGGCGGTTCATGCATTTCAAATTCTTCTAAAGTAAGATCTATATTAGTACTAGTTTCTTCAGTTTGGTAAATCACAGTAGGTGTTTATCATTTTGTAAGTCTAAAATATTTGTATTTTTTTTGTCAAGTTCTGAAGCGGGAAGAATATACAGGCATACATAATGTTTTGAAATAATGTTTTGAATTGGAATAGCTCCTTTTTTAAACTTTTTTTTAAAAAAGCAATCTTTCTCAAAATGCTTATTGCATATACATATATGTAAGTACTTTTGTTTTTTAAATTTTCGGGCAGTAGATAAGATAATATAAGGATCCAGTCATTATATTTTTCGGTATTTTCAGGAGGATAGGAAAAAAATCTTGAAGTCGGAGTTTTAGCTGCTTTACACGATGAAACTACACACAGTACTCCCCATTTTTTTTGGTCCCTTTCAATAACAGTTGGGTCCATTAGCACCTAATTTTATTTAAGTAAATGGATTCATTATGGAATATATTTAATAATATTCCATATGTACCATTATGGAATATTATTAAATTTGTACCTACTTTTATTTAAATAATACATACATACATATACATACAAATTCAATATGAATGAATATTGAATTGAATTGCATATATAATGATTTTATTATAATATGTATGTATGAGCATTTTTTTTCTTACAAAAACAACAACAAAAGAAAACTAAAAAAATAAACAAACAAGTAAAGTAACGTCATTTAAATAGTATAAGATCACTTTATTTACGATAATTTCAAATTGCGATGTTGAGAGAAAAAAATCAAAAACAAAAAAAGAGCGAGTGAATTCCAAGGCAAACTAAAATCATTGTTCATACAAAAAATATGATTTTTTGAACTTCTATAATCTATTCTAATTCTATGGTATAATGCATTCATATTATTATAATATACATATGATATGTATGTATATAGTATATTATGTAGTTATGTACATATCGCCATGCATCGCAGTTTTTTTTGTAAAATATTTCATTCATTAAATTTTTTCTTCTAAGTACACAAAATATGTACAATCTTATACACAGCTATATTTTTTATATATTCTATACAATTACTATGCTATACAAATTACACACATAATATGGCCAATAATATACTCGTACGTACTCTATATATAATACAATATGTATTAATAATATACAAATGTATATACCAATATCATATCATAAAAAAAAACAAATATAGTTTATTATGCAACCGTTATATTTTTTATTTACTTTAATTTTCTTTTATTACTCATCACATCACTCTCAACAATTTTTATTATTAATAGATACAAAAATACAAAAAAAAAAAAAAAGTCATACCTATAAATTGTGGAAAAATTAAAATTTTGTATAAACGAGGAGGAATGCCTTTGTCAACTCTTAGACACTCGTACGAACCCGATAGCCTATTTCTATGCTTATAATATTATTTTTTTAATTTTTCAGTACTACGAATGAAAAGCTCATACTTATTTGCAAACACCTAATTCCTCTCAAAATTTCAAGTTTCTAACCTAAACAGTTTAGAAGATAGAAGGGTTAAAAAATTTTGCAATAATGCCATTTCGCATAACGGTAAATTGAAGACACGGTATGGGACAAATATATATTTATTATATACATTTTGTGAAGCTCAAAACTGCAAGGTATCGTTTGGCATTTTCGAATTGAATCTTACCTTATAGAACTTGTGTTATAACAAATTAAATATACAGCTTTTTCAAACTTTGGAGGACTGTAGCTTCGTAAAAAAAAGTTGTTCCATAAAATTATTTTATTTATTATTTTAGGATATCTATCCATAATTAAAATATTATAGCTCTATTTCAAACCATGCAAAACTTTTCAAAAATTTTTATGAAAAATATGGAGTTGTTGTTCGAGAGTTGCCCGAAGTTTTGGTCGTATTTCAACTAAAAAAAAATAGGGAACATACAAATTGATCCAAAAATATTTTGTGTTCATTTCAATACTCTAGCTTTCTTAGTTTTTGAGTTAGCGTGCTGACGGACGGACGGACAAATCATAATCGACTCAGAATTTGATTATGATCCAATCCATACCTTTGAATGTATATCTAGCTTGCTTATTTCGAGGTCTTACAAACGGAGGAGTAATTTTAATATACCCAATACTTATCGTACGGCTATAATGTCATAAATGGTATATGCAAAAGTAAGGAGTTATAAAAAAAATTAAATAAAAACGAGGAAGAATACAGTTGCCTTTGACAACCCTTAGATACCCGGACGAACCCCGTTAGTATGTTCATAGTTTGTAACTTTTTAAATTTTTCAGTATTTTAAAATAATTTGGATAAATTTTATAATTTCTAGAACTATGGTTTGTACATGGATATTACACATTTTACACATTCTACAAAAGCACATTCTAACCTTTTACCTAACGATTATCAATCCAAAACTTTTCCGAATATGCTATTATCATTTATTACTAAGCAAATAACATATAGACTAGTACCATAATTACCATAAACAAATAATATCGTAGATAAGTAAATCGTATGGGAATTTTTTAAACACTTATTTTTTAAAACTTTAGAGAAAACGAGGAAGAGTGCAGTAGAGTAGACTTTGTCAACTCTGGAATACCCGTATGAACATAATATATCCTGTTTCTATAAAACTTGATTATCTTTTAAAAAATTTCAAACCTAATTTTACAGAAGTTATTGCCCTAAAACTTGATCATCTTTTGTAAGATTTCAGGCGCTTAGCTTTATAAAATTACAAGATGAGCACGAAGTCTGAACCTACTGTTCTAGCCTAACCAAATTTTACAGAAATTGTTAGCATGTAATTTGACAACTTTCTACAAATTTCAGATACCTAGCTTCAATAGACTCTGAGTTATTTTCAGATGTTTTTTAGCTTGATCATTTTTTAAACATTTTCAGATGTTTTAGTACCGACGTTATAACTACCGATGTACATTTATGTAAATTATGGAGTTGTATGAAAGGTAGCCAAATCTATTGCATCAGCATAACCAAATTTTACAGAAGTTGTTAGCATAAAACTTGATCTTCATTTGAAAGATTGCAGTCGCCTAACTTCATTAACTTCCAAGAGGTGTAAGAAAACTGAACCGGCTTCTCTAGACCAACCAAATTTTACAAAAGTTGTTGGCATGTAACTCGAAAACTCTTCATTAAATTTCAGATACCAAGCTTAAATAGACACGAAGTTATTTTGATTTAAAAAGAGGAGTTGTATGGCACCTACCCGAACCTGTTGCACCACCACAACCAAATTTTACAGAAGTTGTTGCCATAAAACTTGATCATCATTTGTAAGATTTCATACGTCTAGTTTCATTAAGTTCCAAGGGTACAACAACCCTGAACCGGATACTCTAGCCCAACCAAAGTTTACAAAAGTTTTTGGCATGCAACTCGACACCTCTTCACTAAATTTCACATACCTAGTCTCAATGGACACTTAGTTATTTTCATTTAAAAAGAAAAATTTTTACAGATATAAGTTGTCCTGTAACTCGACACGATTTTGCGAAATTTCAGATACGTAGCTTCAATAGATGCTGAGTTATTTCCATATAAAGAAAGAAGTTGTATGGCAGTTACTAGAACCCGGCGGCCGAATGCTGGATTTAAATAGCGAAACTAAGAGTTTTGCAAAAGTGGCGTAAAAAAAATTTCAGCTTCCTAGCTTTTTTATTTTTTGAGCTATCGTGCGGACGGACGGATGGGAGTACATAGTTTAATCAGATAAAATAACTGTATAATTCATATGTATGCACATAATAATATGTACCTAATAAATCGTCTATTAAAAATATTAGATATAAATTCTAATCCAAATAATTTTTTATACCCGTATGAACTATGTTCAAGGGTATAATAAATTTGCCATTACGTTTGTGACACCTTAAAGGAGTCGAGCTAGATATAGTGTCAAAGGTATGGATCGGCTCAGAATCGAATTCTGAGTCGATTAAGCCATGTACGTCCGTCCGCACGATAACTCAAAAAATAAAGGAGCTAGGTGGCTGAAATTTTTTTTACGTCACTTTTGCAAAATTGTTAGTTTTGCTATTTAAATCCAACATTTTCGGTCGGCGGGTTCGAGTAGCTGCCATACAACTTCTATCGTTATATAGAAATAACTCAGTATCTATTCAAGCTAGGTATCTGAAATTTTGCAAATGATTATCAAGTTTTATGGCAACAACTTCTGTAAAATTTGGTTGTGCTGGTGCACCGGGTTCGGGTAGCTGCCATACAACTTCTCCGTTTAAATGAGAATAACTCAGTGTTTATTGAAGCTAGGAATCTGAAATTTAGTAAAGAGGTGTCGAGTTACATGCCAACAACTTTTGTAAAATTTGGTTGGTCTAGAGCAGCCGGTTCAGACTTCTTGCACCTCTTGGAACCTAATGAAGCTAGGCGTCTGAAATTTTGCAAATGATGATCAAGTTTTATGGCAACAACTTTTGTAAAATTTGGTTGTGGAGGTGCGGCGGGTTCGGGTAGCTGCCATACAACTTATCCGGTTAAATGAGAATAACTCAGTGTTTATCGAAGCTAGGAATCTGAAATTTAGTAAAGAAGTGTCGAGTTATATGCCAACAACTTTTGTAAAATTTGTTTGGCCTAGAACAGCCGGTTCAGGCTTCTTGCACCTCTTGGAAGTTAATAAAGCTAGGCGTCTGAAATCTTGCAAATGATGATCAAGTTTTATGGCAACAACTTCTACAAAATTTGGTTGTGCTGGTGCGACGGGTTCGGGTAGCTGCCATACAAAATCTCTTTTTAAATGAAAAGAACTCAGTGTCCATCCGCACGATAACTCAAAAAATAAAGGAGCTAGGAGACTGAAATTTTTTTTACGTCACTCTTGCAAAATTGTTAGTTTTGCTATTTAACTCCAGCATTTTCGGCCGCCGGGTTCAAGTAGCTGCCATACAACTTCTTTCTTTAAATAGAAATAACCCAGTGTCTGTTCAATCTAGGTATCTGAAATTTTGCAAATGATAATCAAGTTTTATGCCAACAACTTCTACAAAATTTGGTTGTGCTGGTGCGACGGGTTCGGGTAGCTGCCATACAAAATCTCTTTTTAAATGAAAAGAACTCAGTGTCCGTCCGCACGATAACTCAAAAAATAAAGGAGCTAGGAGGCTGAAATTTTTTTTACGTCACTCTTGCAAAATTGTTAGTTTTGCTATTTAACTCCAGCATTTTCGGCCGCCGGGTTCGAGTAGCTGCCATACAACTTCTTTCTTTAAATAGAAATAACCCAGTGTCTGTTCAATCTAGGTATCTGAAATTTTGCAAATGATGATCAAGTTTTATGGCAACAACTTCTGCAAAATTTGGTTGTGGTGGTGTGACGGGTTCGGGTAGCTGCCATACAAAATCTCTTTTTAAATGAAAGAACTCAGTGTCCGTCCGCACTATAACTCAAAAAATAGAGGAGCTAGGAGGCTGAACATTTTTTTACGTTACTTTTGTAAAATTGTTAGTTTTGCTATTTAACTCCAGCATTTTCGGCCGCCGGGTTCGAGTAGCTGCCATACAACGTCTTTCTTTAAATGGAAATAACCCAGTGTCTGTTCAATGTAGGTATCTGCAATTTTGCGAATGATGATCAAGTTTTATGGCAACAACTTCTTCAAAATTTGGTTGTGGTGGTGCGACGGGTTCGGGTAGCTGCCATACAACTTCTCTTTTTAAATGAAAATAACTCAGTGTCCGTCCGCACGATAACTCAAAAAATAAAGGAGTTAGGAGGCTGCAATTTTTTTTACGTCACTTACAAAATTGTTAGTTTTGCTATGTAACTCCAGCATTTTCGGCCGCCGGGTTCGAGTAGCTGCCATACAACTTCTTTCTTTAAATGGAAATAACCCAGTGTCTATTCAATCTAGGTATCTGAAATTTTGCAAATGATGATCGAGTTTTATGGCAACAACTTCTGTAAAATTTGGTTGTGATGATATGACAGCTTCGGATAGTTGCCATACAACTTCTCTTTTTAAATGAAAATAACTCAGTGTCTATTGAAGCTAGCTATCTAAAATTTGGTGAAAAAGTGTCGAGTTGCATGCCAAAAACTTTTGTAAAATTTGAATGGTCTAAAGCAGCCGGTTCAGGCTTTTTGCATTTCTTGGAACTTAATGAAGCTAGGCGCAATAGATTCGGGTAGCTATCATACAACTCCACAATTTACATAAATATATCTCTGTAGTTCGGTACTAAAACTCTGAATGTTTTTAAAAGATGATCAAGTTTTATAGAAACAGGATATATTACGTTCATACGGGTATCCCAGAGTTGACACAGTCTACTCTACTGCACTCTTCCTCGTTTTATATTTTTTTATTTTTCTGTATTTAAAGCAATCAAAGTAAAACAAAAACAAACAAATAAATAAACAAAATAAAAAACGATGAAAAATTATTACATGCAACCATAGATAAATGTACGGTATAGATAACATTTTTATTATACATATTTTGATTATACATTTTATTAACATTATTTTTATTATTACATTTAACAGTGACTTACTTCACAAGCTATTTTTTCAAAGTTTTAAAAAATAAGTGTTTAAAAAAATTCCCATACGATTTACTTATCTGTATGTTATTTGTATATGATATTACATAATTTATACTTAACTTAAAAATAATATACTAGTATTCGCTTGCCTCTCAAAATTCGAGGTGTTTTAATAAGCAATTGCAATTCACGCAATCAATAACAGGATTTTTAAAATTTACTCTATCAAATGTATATGTTTTCTGAAAAGGATTTTTGTATTATTATTGTTTTTTTTATTTATAGGTTGAACTCGAAATTTGAGATTGTTTGATAAATAACTGTGGTTAAACACAATTATCCGTAGCCAATATTTATAATTTTTTTAATTTATTTTAACTCTATTTTAACTATATTTGATTTTGATTCTCCATTTTGAGTAAAAAACGAAATAAGCAATATTTTTTTATTTTATCATAAAGAAACTATATATACATTAAATACAATTTTCAATAATTAATGCCTTTATGAATTTAAAGTTTCTTTGCAAATGATATTTTTTGTAAAAACACGGTTATTATTATCTTTTAGAAGATGACATTGATTTATTGGGTATTGGAAACTCAATATATACATACCTATTATATATATTAAAAGATGCCTTTTATAAGATGCCTAAGATGGTAAATCATTGGACATTGAGTAAAATGATTTAAAATGTCTATCATTTACAGTTAAATATTATGATATGTAAGAATTTATTTCGTTTAAAATATTTTTATATAAAAAACGAAAAAGAAAAAAAAAACGAACTGAATCGAACTTGCAAAATCAAAAAGCACCTATTAACAACCGCACACTCTACTACTGTACTAAACACTAAACTGTACTTTCCACGTTTATATTCAGTTATATTGTGAAATTCCTACTCCTACCAGACAACTTATATTTTAAAATTTTTAATCGAAAAAAAAAAAACCAAAAATTTACCGAAATAAAAGAGCGAGTTACGACTACACCATAACACCTTAAACATAATTTCATAATATTAAATACCTTTATTTTCTATTTGTTTACTATCAAATTACATTCAACTTACCTTTATATTTTTAATTAATTAATATTGTTAACGTAATTATTTGCTTTTAAATTAAATTGTTAAATTAATAAATATCAAATGTCAATATGTGAATTAAAATATAATTAGTTTCTCATGATTTTGTAAACTAGAATCAGCACTTTTAATTCAACCTGTAAATGCTGTTTCAAGCATTTAATTAATATACATACCTCTAACTTTGTTAATACGAATCAATTATTATTATAGCAGTCAAATAAATAAGTTCAAACTTAAATTTAATTGTTTTTTTTTGAGATTCGAATAAAAGATCCTGTAATTAGCGTCTTTTAATTGAATATGTATATTATAGGTATAGATTATATATACATACTATATGGTACATATGTATATTCTTTACATGGGTCTTTAATAAAAATACAAAATTATTAATGAAAATCTGAAAATTTTCGAAAAATATTGATATTGTAAAATGGCTGTACTGAATATTTATTATTTAAAAAAAAAAAATTAAAATCGGTTGGTAAATCTTTGAGTAAAAGGGTTTTAAATATCTATCATTTACAAATTAAATATTATGATTAGTATTATAAAACACAAAATATATATTAATAAGCATATGTATTCATATATGTACTGGTCATATATTATTACATATCGCCATAGGCTTTTGCCAGACTAGCCTTCGAGATTCAAATTCTTTTTAATTTTTAACACTGCTTTATTTCCATACTGTTCTTCAAAAAGTATATTCTTTTGTATTATTTTTTATATGTGTCAGTATTTAAAAAAAAAATTTGAAGAAAAAGGTAGGTATAAATGTATTATGTAGTTTTCTGACCCTCATAAAAATTTTTTATTTCATTTTGTCTTTATATTAGTAGATTCTTTTTTTCAACTCTAAAATTTCTGGTGTAAAGAAAGAAGACTAAAATTTTAAAACTATAAAACCACAAAACTAGTTTATAGGAAAGAGGGACGAAACGTAAAGAAAAAACTAGATTCAAAAAGAAGAAAGAAGACTAGTCTGGACAGACGGATACATTGCATTATTTCTTTAAAAATATTTTATTCATAGAATAATTTCTTATAAAAACAACAATATACGTATATAGGCCGCTATATATAACAGAAATAAAAGTATAATGTTGGAGCTTTAATTTTTATGTATGTATGTATTTTTGTGTATTTTTGTGTATTAAGACCAATATATTATGATGTAACCAAAACAATAGGGAATTTACAAATTGATCCAAGAACAAATGATAGATGAACGAAATCAAAACCACTATAAAAAAGGTTTTAATTTTTTAAAGCTTTAAGGTCGAATTTGGTGGACTCACAAATTAGAGATCAGCATTCTAACCAACTGTACCATCCAGTCATTAATATATTATATATATATATATATATGTTGAATCCTTAACAAAATTAAACACAATTTCTATTCTATATTAATAACAAAATAGTATATATTTAATGATAATTTTTTTGTTTTCATTGACAAAATGAAAGAATTCAATATTAAATTATTCAACTGTTCCAATTTAAATAAGAAAAACTTTGATTGATATTAAATAAAAATTATTCTTCAAGATTTAATATTAATGTATTTTTAAAAAAAAGTTCAAAATAATGTTTTTTTTTAAACTAAAATTATATCCAACACTACGTACTTAATATAATAAAAATTATTATAATATTGAACAAAATGTATTAATTATATATTTTAGAATCGACTTTTTACTTCTTCCACGGCCATGTTGTTAATGATCAACTTCTTTCTTTTTATATAATGATTTAGAAAAAGAACAGTAAATAAAAAGGTCATATGTTGTTTTTTTTTTATATGAAATAAATGTTGTTTTCTAAATGTTAGGATCACCGTCCGAATGTGCCATATGTAATAATTTAATGTGAAATGTAGAGTGGTGTAATTTATGATTTCTGCATTCCCACATTCGGCCATCCTACTTATTCATTTGCCTCAAATGAATTATCACAATCTATTTCAACAGTTCCGACTACTGCCTCATCTTCTTCGCTCAGTTCGTTTTCATCTTCCATATACCATGGTTTCATGTTGTCAACGCTAGTTTCTGTTGTTTTTGGTCCTTCAGAGTTTCCCAACTTTTCTACCTTATATCGATCGAATCCTTTTTATCCTACGATTTTATAGGGTCCCAGAAATTTTGATTTTATCTTCAAGCCGGTGCCAAATTGAGTTCTTTTAATGGCGACCATATCACCAATTTTAAATATTCGTGCCGGTTTCCTTTTCCTTCTACATTGGCGACGATTTTCTTCTTGTATTTCCAATATTTCCTTTCTTGCATTTTCTCTTCGTTCGTTCCGCTCTTCTTCAAAATCATACCTGATTTCGTCTTCTATTATTTCGACGATATGTAAATCACGATCGTCTTTCATTTTTACTCCGACTAAAAGCTCCATTGGTGTCGTTTTGATAGCGCGTTGAAACGTCGAGTTCAGTACCCGTTGAAGAGGTTTCGTGAAGTTGTACCACTTCTCTGGATCGTCCAAAGACATTTTGGTAAGAGCTGCAATAACTGTTCGATTCAGCCTTTCTACTTGCCCGTTGGAACGTGGAACCCCAGGCGTTATGTAATATAACTTAATATCTCGATTCTTACAAAAATCTTTGAAGTTGTTAGACGCAAACGCTCCTCCTCTGTAAAAATGTAACGATAATGTTTCTTTGTTTGCAATGGTCCTAAGTGATCGATGTGAAACGTATCGAGAGGCCGATCTCCTTTTGGAATTGGAATCCCTTCTGGTTTTCCGGTTTTTCTTTCAGCAAGAATACACCTTATGCATCCTGCAATACAATTATCTATTCTATTTTCCAGATTCGGGATATAAAATTCTTTCTCCAGTAATTCTTTCATTTTTTTATAATGAAAGTGCCCTTTTTCGTGAACTTCTCGGATGATACCTGCTTTCATGCAATCTGGAACGACATACAAAATATTATTATTATGACTTTTACATAATATACCATTATTTATGAGGTAGTCCTTATATGATCCGTTTTTCAAAATTTCCATAATAGCTGCAATCCTTTCATCTTTCTGTTGTGACTCTGCAAGTTTTGACAAAAACGTACTTCCAAATGTACTACCGTAACTTATGCACATCGCAACTGCATTTCGACTTAATGCATCTACATGTAACATCCTTGTACCGGGTCGATGCTCAACTTCATAATCAAATTCTTCTAATAATAGCGCCCATCGGGCTACTCTGGTTGCTAGATCCTTTTTCCGTATGGTACATTGAAAAGCTTGACAGTCGGTAACCAGCTTAAACTTTTGACCCAATAAGTATATTCTAAATTTTTTAACGGCTTCTATGACTGCCAATACTTCTAGTTCATAGGTACTATAATTCCGCTCTGCCTCATTGGTTTCCTACTCATGTAAAATACAGGGTGAAGGGTTGAATCTTCAGCATCTCTTTGTAACAGAACTGCACCATATCCGTCTTTGCTGGCATCGGTATGTAATTCGGTGGGTAATCCATATTGAAATATTTTTAAAACGGGAGTTGTGATCAATGCACTTTTTAAATTTTGTATGGCTTCTAGTTGTATTTTTTTAATCTGAAATTTTGATTTTTTCTTCAGAATATCGCTTAGCGGCTTAGCTATTAATGAAAAATTTCGGATGAATTTTCTAAAATATCCTGCTAGTCCGAGGAAGCTCTGCAATTGTTTAATTGTTCGTGGACAAGGAAAGTCTATAACAGCTTTTACTTTCGCTTTAGAAGGTGAAATGGTTCCTTTAAATACCCGGTGTCCCAAATAGTCTATTTCTTCTTGCAGAAGTTGGCATTTCTTCCATTTGATCATTAATCCATTCTCGGCCGCAGTCTTCAAAGTTTTCTTTATTCGTTCGATCGCTTCATCGATAGCTTTTGCCAGAATAACTATATCATCCATGTAAATAACTACAATTCCTTCTCGTATCAGGTCTCTAAAAATATAATTATTGTATTTTTGGAATATACCTGGTGAGTTACACAAGCCAAATGGGTCGCGGTTAAATTCGAAATGACCAATTATGCCATTAATTGTGATATCAACTATGCAGGCGCCCTTTGTTTCCACTTTAGCTCCTAAACCAGTCACTGAAATACTTTGGTTACTAAAATTATATTTTGGATTTATTAATTTGGTTAAGGATTTTTTAATAATACAAATATTGCTGACAGTATCAATTAGACCGTTTAGCGTTATGTCATTAATTTTAATTGGGTGCAGCTCCGTTGTTTGTACTACATGAGCTGCCGAGGTAATCTTATTTGGACAATCAGGACGTTTATGGCCAAATTCATTGCACCCGAAACATTTAGGGCCTTTATTTCTGTTTGGACATGCGTGAGCTTCGTGAGTACTTACCCCGCAATTAAAACAATATTTCTTCTTTTCTACCGGTTTAGAAATTCTTTCCAATTTTGGAACTATATTTGGTCTTTGCGTTCGTTCTTGGTGTTCTTTCATCTTGTTTAATTTTTTTGCATACAAATAGTTTCTCCTTCAGATCTTCAATATTTTTAGCCGCATACAAAACCATTTTTCCACTTGAAGTATCTCGGATGCCCTCGATTTTATAACTGACGACCGATTCCTCATTGATTTGCGTTTGCGATGCTAGCCCTACCATAGTGTACAAATATTCTCTAAAAGTTTCATCTGGCTTTTTCTTCCTTTCCCGTAAAAGCTTATGAACCTCTGCACTAGTTATTCTACTACCAAACTCTTGTATTAGTGCTATTTTCAAATCGCGATAACAAGTTGGTTTAACTTCACAATCCATGTAAAGCTTCGCCGCTCCAACTAAAGACTTGTTACAAAATATAAACCGTTGTAGCTCATTCCACGCAAATTTAGTTGCATAACGTTCGAAATCTTCAATCCAATTTTTCACGCAAATTTTGTTGTCTCCAGAAAATTTTGCCACTAAATTTTCAAAATCTGAAAAATTTAACCTAACTGTCGGATTAGTTGTTGTTCCCTGAATTCTGGTGGAATTAGCCCATGTCTCTTCATCATCAAAATGCACTGCTGAATCACTGGTTCTTCTGTTTCTACCTTTTCTACCCATATCAAAATAAAATTTAAAATAACTTTACAAAAATTTATTTTTATTTTTAACTTTTAAGGAAATTTTATTTTATTGTATTTTTCCTTTTTGTTTTTTTTTTATTGAAATTTTTTTTTTACATAAAATATTTAGCGGCAATAATTAGGGGTATTATAACCATGCGTTCTACCTTTTTATTTATTACCGTAGGAACTGACAACTCTGAAAAGGAATCCAGGCGCTTCGTTTCTGCTCCGTTAGCTATATAAGCACGTGTTGCGTGTATTTTAAGACTTTCTTTTCCTCCGTTTTACCTTTTAATTTAGTTTATTCACCTTCTCAATATAAATTTAAACTTATAATCTTCCACGTAAATGTTAAGTTTTCTTATTTACATATCTTCCACCAAATTTTAATACCGACGAAATTTGGGTAAAATAAATAGTCTTAGCACATTCTTTACCTATGTGCTTTTTTTTTTTTTTTTTTTTCTTTATTATTAATAATATAATATACATAGTATACAATGTTTCATTTGAACAAAATTTTTGAATATATACAAATATTTGTTTTATATTTTACAAAATATTAGTTTTTTAAATTAAATTATAATTTAGTTGTATTAGTCTAATTCTTATTTAAATGAGCTAAAGTATACATTATTTATATTAAACTTAGTAATATTCAATTACGACCTTAGCCTAAGCTGTATGGTCTCATATTATTTTACTTTCATTTTAATTTTAACGTTTATAATTGCAATCTTAATTTTAAATCTCAAATATTATATTTAAATTTCAACTTTTATTTTAATATGCTTATAAAATTCTCTTATATATATGTAATTTTATTAAATAAATTTACCAATGTTCATGCAAAACAATAAATGAAACTACTATAATGCCATTGACTCTAGTTATGAGAGCTCAAAATATGCTCAATTATTTTTTTTTTAAAAATATGCAATTTATCAATGAGTTTTAATTCAAGTGGTAGTTCATTATACTTTTTTAAACTAATATATAAACAATTTTTTTTTTGTTTTTCAGTTCTGAACAAAGCAAGATAAAAATTAGATTGGTTCCGAGTGTTTCTGTTATGAATATCAAAATTTCTATTCAGGATAAAATTATGTTTGATTTCATTGAAAATTATTTTAAAAGCAATTAAATACAATTCACGTTCACATAAATTACTAAAGCTAATATAAGGGTTAGCGTAAAACAAATTAGTAGGATGCCTTCTTGGATAGTTATGAATAATTTTGATCGCCCTTTTATTAAGTATGTCTAATTTATTTATATAAGATTGCGATGCTCTGCTCCAAATGGGAGTCAAATATATAAAGTGAAATTTTATATATGAGCAATAGATTTGATACATGCTTTCTTTATTTAAAAATTTTTGTAAACGTTTTAAGATAAAGATATAAGGAACGGTTTTTTTTATTACAAAATTAATGTGATCATGCCACTTGAATTTGTTATCTATTATAAGACCAAGATAATTAAAGGATTCTACAATTTCTATAATATTATTTCTGAAATAAAAATTTGAATCACTAAATTTTTTGTTTTGAAATAGCATAATTTTAGTTTTTTTAATATTCAGAGCAAGACGATTTTTAGTGAGCCACTCATCTATAATATTAAGATCATGATGAATAGCATTTCTCATTTCTTCCTCATTAGTTTCGGCGTATTTTAGTACAGCATCGTCCGCATATAATTGTATGGATCCTTTTAAGTTTAAACGGGATATGTCATCAATATAAATTTTAAATAGAAGAGGACCCAAAATTGATCCCTGAGGAACCCCTTTACTTATTACCTTGGAACTGCTTACAACATCCCCTATACGCACTTTTTGTATCCTATTCGTGAGATATGATTTAAAGAATGCTATGTGATTAGAGTTGTACTGCATGTTGGAGAGCTTTAGAAGAAGAATGTCATGGTCGACACAGTCAAATGCTTTTTTCAGATCGAGAAAAACACAACAAACAACTTTTTGCTGTCCATGTTTTTGGAAACGAAATCTGTTAGGCTTAGACAGGCCGAAGTTGTGTTAGATTTTTTTTCAAATCCGTATTGTTCTTCATGTAATATGTTATTATTTATTAAAAATCTATCTAACCGTGCCTTAGTTATTGTTTCAAAAATTTTTGAAAACGCGCACAGTATGGATATAGGACGATAGTTATTTCAGTCTATGTTGCTTCCACTTTTAAAAATTGGTGCTACAATAGCATTTTTGAGTGTGGTTGGGAAGACACATGTTTGAAACATTGCGTTAATAAATTTGACCAGCACTGGAATTAAATAATTGGCAAATTTTTTGATAAATTTTGCCGAAATACAATCATAGCCGGTTGCAGCTGCAGGTCTTAACATACTTATTACAGTTTTTACCTCCTCACTATTTGTTGGGGTTAACTGAAATTGCTCATACATATTTCTAACAAATCTGCTAATATATTCACGATCAATTGGGTCGTCTGGAATATTTATTTCAGTTGTAACATTAACAAAGAAATCATTCATGATATTTGCAATTTCTTGCTTATTGTTAATATTTTCAGTATTATGTTTGATTTCCCTAATGTTAGTAGGAGAAATATGTTTATTATACATTATTAATCTATAAATATCCCATAGTTTTCTGCTATTGTTTGGATCAGCAGCAATTTTATTAGAAAAATAATGTTTTTTGGCTTCAAGTATTAATTTGGATACTTTGTTTTTATGTAGACGATATAGATCTTCTATATGCTTATCATTTGGATATTTTTTCCTGAATTTTAGATAGGAGTCCCTAATTTTTATTTCATTAATTATATTATCCGTAATCCACTCTTTTTTCTTTTTCTTGTTTTTTATAGGAATTGTTTTAGTGTAATTTTTTACTAGAGTGGTTAATTTACTTACAATCAAAGCTATTGTGCACATTAATAGTGGACCAAAACTGATCATTGGCAATCTTATCAAACTCAACAACTGTTTTAAATTGGTTTATTTTCTCTTTATATGGTTTCTCATTCATGCTTATTAAAAACATTTGATGGTCGGACATAGAGGTATCAACTACATGGAAAGAGTATTGTTTTTGTATAATATCTGTAAAAAAATGATCTATCACCGTTTTTGAGGTATTCCCAATTCTAGTGGCGAACTCCTCTGTAACTTTATTATAGATTATGAATCCATTAATCAAAAGCGTGTTGCAATAAGTTATGATATCATGATTTTTTTTATTCAATAAATTTAGATTTAAATCTCCTATAACTAAAGATTGTTTAAAATTTGTTGTTATGTCATCTAGTTTATTCATAAATTCGTCTAACTTTGTTTCTTGTGATCTATATATTGAAAAAATATTAATGTTCTCTTTATGTAATTTAATTCCTAAAAAATTTGACTTGTGACATTCTCCTTCAAAAAGTATTGAACTACTAAAATAATCCCTCACATAGATAGCCACTCCACCATACGCATTTTCTCTATTTGAAAAATAGCCTGTGAATCCAGGTAAGTTAAAAAAACTGTTCTCGGATTTTCTTAACCAAATTTCTGTTAAAACGATAACATGTACTTCACACCCATAACTAATAATAAATTCCTCAAGATTATACAATTTGTTTCGAAGACTTTGAATATTAAAATATATTAAGTTTAAATTACTTTTATAATTTCTTCCTAATTCATTTTGATCAACCCTCGTATAGTGCCAAACTTTTAAATTACTACTTATATTATATATATCATTGCTCATTATCACAAGACAACACAATTGTTATTCCAGAATATTTTTTTTTTAATATATAATAAAAGAGATGACAAACCGGTAGTAGTCAGCTGTTGGAGATATACATTTGACAGAAATTAGAAAGAAATATATAAATAGGAAATCAGTTTTAATTAGTATCACACGCGGTAATGTAATTATTATTTTAGATTTTAATATAAAAATATTGTAGTAGATTATAAAAATAAATTTAAATATTTTAAAAATTAATTTATGTATTCTAAAATTATTGTAAATTGTAAATAATTGTAATTTCAAAATATTGTTACTTGCAAAAATAAATTTAAATATGTTAGAAAATAAAATATGTGATATATTATTGAAAAAATTGTAAAAATTGTAAAAAGTAAAAATATAGTTAAAAACATCAAAAAAATAATACATGCGATTTGTTATTGTAAATATTGTAAACTGTAAAAATAAGATTAAAAAAGTGAAAATATAATATATTATGTGATTTGTTATGAAAAAATATACAAAAAAGAATTTCATACTCAAAATATAAATAATAAAATTAGTAATAAGTATATAATATAAATATAAATAATAATTAGTATAAAGTATCTTTAAGCCATAGAAATTTAAGTTGTTCTGCAAGTTTAATGTTTTTAAGTAATATTTTGAACTAATTTTTTGAAATAATAGGTTTGAAATAATATGTATGAAATTTATTAAGCTAAGCATGTGGCAAGATAGATATGCATATATGTGTTTATATATATATAGAAGTACAGATGTGAAAATAAAAGTGTAAAAAAAATATATATCATAAATATATATCAGATTTGTAATTATTGTAAAATATATTGTAATTTAAAAAATAAAAAATTATATAGTATATAAAATTAATGTGCTTTTTATATGCAGAATTCAAATAAAAATTTTTATATGCAGAATTCAAATAATAATCTAAGTTATCTTTTAAAAATAATGTAATTCTTAAAAAAAAATTGTGAGATAGTTTATAGAGTTGAAAACAGAAAATATTTAATATTATAGTAACAAAATTTAAAGTGCTTAAGAAAAATATTAAAAATATTAAAAATAAGTATCCAGCATATAAATTTACCTCTTGCTCTTGTGAATGTAAGGTTCTGTAGTTACTTTTCAATGTTAAGAATTTTGTATAGACGATTAATGTCGTTTCTCGATGTAATCTTATGGACGATGCTAGTTTCATTTTTTCGCAGGCAAATAGTGTTATCTTTAACCCAAAGAAATTTAAATTGATTTGATAGTTTAATTTTTTTAGCTTCATGATATAGGCTGGACTGTAAAGATGATAGATGATGACGAAAGTAAATCTCCTTATTTCTATTATTATTATTATTAGTCAAATTTAATTCAGCTGTAAATAGGTGTGGATAGTTACTTTTTTTTTCCATCAGCTCTTTTTTAGAATTCTCAGATTTAAATTTAACTATGTATAAAATATCCTGGGAAACATTCTCACTAATCTTTTTTTTTCTAATTATTTCAATATCCAATATATCATCTTGATCAATTTTCGCATTAATTTTGCTGGCAACATCCATTAGGGTTTTATTTGGATTTTCTAGATTTGGAAGCCCGGCTATTACAACATTGTTTTTTAAGGTATTTTGTATTGATTTATCAAGTACATATTCTAAATTATTCACTTTATTTTCTAATGTGGCAATACCTCCTTCACAACTATCTATTCGTTTTCTTAGCTTTATGTTTTCATTACGTAACACTCTGTTTTTTTTTAGTGACTCTTCTACTTGCTGTGATAGAAATGTTTGTCCCTTGAGTATTTCTAATATAACACTACCAACTTTTTTTAAAAACTGCGCCATCTTATTATCAGAACATTCGGCAACATTAAATGACCTAAACTCCTCCTGTAAACTACAAAGAGTAGCATTATTTTGCACTGATTTATTTAGAGTAAAGTCTCCTTCCATTGTATCCATTTCAGTTGTATCCTCCTCATTTGTATCATCTATCACCTGTGATTCATTAGATGATGGCGGGCAATTGATACACTTCCACATGACATGGCCGGACTTGATATTTTGAAATAGATCCTCAGATACATTACCACACGTTGTATGAAAAGTGGAAGAGCATATATTGCACTGAACTCCTTTGGCCCTTGCTCTCCCATCAACACGAAGCTTACATACAATACACTGTTGAGACATTTTGATTTATTTTTTTTTTTTTTAATTTGATTTGTTACACTTTATTCAATATTCTTCTAATTTTTAAATAATCCAAGATTTAAAAATTTTTTTTTTTTTTTTATATATTTTTTTTTATTTCTTATTTTGTATAATTTTGAGCGCCAAAAAATAATTTGTATGAGTGTAGATTTAACTTATATTTTAATAGGCTAATTTTCAAAAACTCAAGAATTACACTTTATTCTATGTTAAAAAAATTAAGAACTAATCAAAGTTTTTTTTTTTTTTTTTTTTTTTTTTTTTAAATTTAAAATTATTATAATTGATTTTTTAATTTTTATGAAAATTTTTTGTAAGAGTTAAAATTTTGCATGCAACTTTCTTAAACGTCAAACGTCAAAAAAAAAAGTGGAAAGATATTTAAAAAATTAAAATCCTATCTTACAAAATTATTTATTACAAAAATTTTAAAATGCTCACACTAGTTTTAAAACGTTCAAAAAAAAAATTAATTTAGAGCATATTTTAACTGTTTATATTTTATTTTACAATTACTGTTCATTTGTCATCACTTTTATATTTTCAAATATCCATAAAAATATTATATATTTTTTAATCGTTAATTATTTTAGTGAAACAATTAAATTTAATAAAATAGCTTTTTTTTTTTAATCTCAATCCCGGTTGAGCCCCCAAATGTTGAATCCTTAACAAAATTAAACACAATTTCTATTCTATATTAATAACAAAATAGTATATATTTAATGATAATTTTTTTGTTTTCATTGACAAAATGAAAGAATTCAATATTAAATTATTCAACTGTTCCAATTTAAATAAGCAAAACTTTGATTGATATTAAATAAAAATTATTCTTCAAGATTTAATATTAATGTATTTTTAAAAAAAAGTTCAAAATAATGTTTTTTTTTAAACTAAAATTATATCCAACACTACGTACTTAATATAATAAAAATTATTATAATATTGAACAAAATGTATTAATTATATATTTTAGAATCGACTTTTTACTTCTTCCACGGCCACGTTCTTAATGGTCAATTCTTTCTTTTTATATAATGATTTAGAAAAAGAAAAATAAAAAGGTCATATGTTGTTTTTTTTTATATATGAAATGAACGCTGTTTTCTGTGCCATATGTATGTCCGCCGTCCGAATGTGCCATATGTAATAATTTAATGTGAAATGTAGAGTGGTGTAATTTATGATTTCTGCATTCCCACATATATACATTATACAATTTACCAACTGGATAATTAGTTGTTCCTAAATCCTATTCTTTAAGCCTTTACAATTCGATATTTAGAAATTTATACTATATAAAAGTATAATTATTATACCCTAACCTACTATTATTATACCCTAAAGTATTGGGTATATTAACTTTGGTATGGTGTTTGTAACCACCAAAAGGAAGCGAGTTAGATATGGACATGTATATATATTCTGAATCAGGATCACCTCCTGAGTCGATTTAACGATGTCCGTCCGTCCGTCGGTTCGCACGATAACTCAAAAACTAATGAAGCTATCTTGATGAAATTTATACAGTAGGTTACTAATCACGAAAGAAAGGCTAAGTTCGAATTTGGACAACATCGGTCTATGGGTTCGGATTCTGGAAGCTTCCGAATGATTCCGGAACAAACGAGATTATCTCCAAAACCAATAAAGATATAACCTTCAAATTTGTCAGAGTGGTGTTCTTTCATGTTTTATTTAAGTTTCTATTTGAGAGGATTTGGTCCATGGGTTCGGATTTTGGAAGCTTCCGAACGAGCCCCAGAGCAAACGAGATTATCTCCAAAATCAACAAAGATAGAACCTTTAAATTTTGTACAATGATATTCCTTCCCGTTCGATTTATATCTCTGAAATTTAAGAGGATTTGGTCCATGGGTTTGGATTTTGGAAACTTCCGAACGAGCACCAGAGCAAATGAAATTATCTCCAAAATCAACAAAGATATAACCTTTAAATTTGGCAGAATCGTGTTCTTTCATGTTTGATTTAGGTCTCTGAAATTTGAGAGGATTTGGTCCTTGGGTTCGGATTGGAAGCTTCCGAAAGAGCCTCAGAGCAAATGATATTATCTCCAAATGCAACAAAGATATAACCTTTAAATTAGGCAGAATGGTGTTCCTTCATGTTTAATTTATGTTTCTGAAATTTGTGAGGATTTGGTCCAAATCTTGGAAGCTTCCGGACGAGCCCCAGAACAAACGAGTATATCTCCACAACCAACAAAGATAGAACTCTTATTTTTAGTACAAAGGTGTTCTGTTATGTTTTCTTTTCTGTAAAATTGGAAACTGACATTTGAAAGAATTTGAACCATGGGTTCGTATTTTGGATACTTCCGGACGAGCACAAGAGCAACGAGTATATCTCCAAAACCAACAAAAGTAGAACCTTTAAATTTAGTACAATGGTGTTCTGGCACGTTTTCTTTATGTTCCTGAGATGGATTCGATGAATTGGAGTGGCAATTCGGGTACTTCCCAAGGACTAACAATCTTCGAAATTAATAAAGATAGAAACTTAAAATTTTTTACAAAGGTGTCAAGCATATCCCAAGAGGATGCCTCTTTTATGTTCCTGAAATTCGAGTTAAATAAGACAGAAAAGGGAAGAAGTTCAAGCAACTGCCAAAAAAACTTATGGATTTTTAATTTAATTCGAATTATTCAGGTGTAGGGTATTAATAAGTCGGTTGCATCGACTTACTGTTACATTTACTTGTTTTTTCATGATTTTTGTAAACAAAATTTATTCAGTAATCATTGCCTAGGGTTCCAAAACATAATTTTATGGCATATTTAACTTTATCCAATTTTTCCAAACTAAAGAACATATGAGCAACAAACAATGCATAAAATTAGATTTAGCAAATACCGCTATTTTTCTAGATACCGTCTAAATAATTTTGAAATTTTGGCTATATTTTTTTATAAGCATTTTTTTTTTTTTATATTATTATCGTCCAGATATAAATATTTGCCGATATTTTTAGGACACTTTTGCCTTTAGAATGTGGGCCATCTCGGTACGAGTATTCAATTATAATTATATTTAATATTATAATTGAATACTCGAATATTTAATATTTTTTTCGTTAACATTATTTTATTATATTTTATATATTATTTTTGATCTGACCGGAGTTTGAACCCGAAACCTTTCGCCTGAAAAGCCGGTGATTTACGTACTACACTATTCGTCAGATCATTTATTTTTTGATTTATATTTATTTAATGAAGAATTATGTAAATTATTTGTAGTATAAATTCAAGTTCAATGTGATAGATAACAGTTGCAAGAGCTATTCTTCATTTTTGATTTTATATATGCTTGACTAAATAATAGTCAAGGACGCAGTACGTAAGTACCCAAAAATATATATGTACAATAGATACATTATTTATTTTAAAAATAAAAATAATATTTATGTAAATAAGTATTCCATATTTCATAAAAATAAATAAATTTAAACTCACCTTTATGGCAAGAACCAATATGTTTCATATCAATATAAAGATCTGTATTACATGAATCTCGTCTCATGTGACACCATGAATGATAAGTGTGATTATTGTTCCCGCAAATCTTCATATGACCATATTTATCATTGCGCAACTATATAAAAAAAATATTTTTAATATATAAATTATTTGTTTTCAATAAAAAAAATAAAAACTTAACAAATATGACTTTCTATAATATGAATGGGTAAATTTTGGGATCGTGCAATATGCATGTGGTGTCATTTGACTGTATTTTTGCCAGTTACCTGTAATATCATTCGACTATATTTCATTTGCCTGTATTATCATTTCTCAAATATAATTAGTTTTAGAGATATAATTAGGGAGAATATCAGGATTTATAACAAATCCGGGTTTTATATAAATTGATTAGTAGAAGTTTAGGGGTCACAGCCCCCATTTGTTACAGTCAAATGAAATAGAGTCAAATGAAATAGAGTCAAATGAAATAGAGTCAAATGAAATAGAGTCAAATGAAATATAGTAAAATGAAATATACTCAAATGACATAAATTCAAATTATAATACAGACAACTGACATACAGTCAAATGAAGTACAGTATTATGATAGTAAGCCGTAAATTGCACCTATTAACTGTAAATTACAATAAAATAAAAACTGCTTTTTATTATTATACCGGATGAACGTATGTTCAAGGCCATAATAAATTTGCAATTCCCACCTACTTTCAAAATTCTTACCTCGCAAAAACAAATTACATTTGTAATGCCTGAAAGTATCGAGCTAGATATAGATTCCAGTGTATGGATATGGATCAGATCAGAATCGAATTTTGAGTCGATTAAGCCATGTACGTCCGTCCACCCGTTGGTGCACATGATAACTGAAAAAAAAATAAAGGAGCTAGGATTCTGAAATTTTAACCACACCACTTTTGAAAAGTGTGTTTCGAAGTTCGGCCGACGGATTCGAGTAGCTTTCATACACCTTCTTTCTTTACATGAAGATATCTCAATGTCTTAGTTAGGTAAAATTATGTTTTGTGAAAATATTTCCAGTTGCACGCATGCCCGAACAACTTCTGTAAAATTTGGTTGTGCTGGTGCAAAAGATTCGGGTAGCTGCCATACAACTTCCTTTTTATTAGAAAATAACTCAATATCTATTGAAGCTAAGTTTCTGAAATATTTTATAAAAAGAAGTCAAGTTGGATGCCAACAACTTCTGTAAAATTTGATTTGTCTAGAGTTGCAGATTCGGGTAGCTATCATACAACTTATTTTTTTATACAAACAGAATTTGTGTCTTTATGACTATTGGTACTTAATAAAGCTATAAATGTATCTGCAATTTTCGTAATTTATATCCTTAATGATCAAATTTAATCATAATAAATTCTGTGAAGTTTGGTTGCTCTAGCCCAACAGATTCAGGTAGGTTGCTTGCAACAGGTTGGTTTAGCTGTCGTACAAGTTTCATAATTTTAAATTATGTATTTTACATTAGTATAATAAATTAGTTTTTATAAATAGTAATTAATTGAATACTGTAAATTTCTCACTAAAAAAAGTAATAAATTTAGTAAAAATAAGATCATGGCTTTAGTTGCGTAGAATTCTCAAGTATTCATCTTTTACAATAATATCATATCTTTTAAAAGAATATCTCTTATTTTATATTTATTTTATTTCATGTTATCAAAAATAATATATTATACAGAGTCACATATTCTATAGGATTCGTCGGTTAGCGGTCGGTTTGACAGCATCGGCAAATAATATTTACTTATAGCTATATTTACTTATTTAATTTTTAAATAATTGTTCGTTTTATATTTTATTTTGTTTTAATTTTAATTATTCTTGTATTATTTTTTCAATTTTAAATGAATAATAGAAAGTGAATAATAAAATAATACCAATCAGTTTTTAACTTTGGCTGCATTTCCAATGACGGCATTAGGATAAGTACTTTTTTTTATTTCTTTAACAACACATTTATTTATACTAATTTATAAATTTTTATTTTTAATAGGATTATTTTTTTTTTATTTTAATAATTAATTTTAGTTTAGTTTTTGATATATTTATTTGATATTTAATATATTTAATCATCACTAAAATTATTTTATTTTCTTTTAATTTTCTAATAAACTCGCGCGTTGTTTTGTTTACAATAAATTAATTTTGATTTTGTTAATTATTTTTTTTTATTCTTTTCTTCCTAACATCTTCTAGTAGTAAACAAGGCATAATGAATATCCTTCCCACTCCATCCCGTTCATGGATGTTAATGTTCTAATTTTTTTACCCCTCAATAATTAATACCATCATAACTTAAACTGTAATTTGAATATGTAATTTCTGGTGCTATATACTTATTTTAATTTACTTTTACTATCAAAGAAGATATTGAGAAGAGTTTATTATTGGGAAGGGTGTCCCGCGTTAACTTGCACATACAGCAGAAGCGGGATACCCTGTATATTATTACTTGCAATAGTGTGTGCAAGTATTAACTTAAATTACTCAATAACTTTTATTTTTTATAGCGTGCTCTTTTCTTTCTTTTACCCTGTATTGCACGTAAGATTTGCTTTGGGTGTCTTTTTGGTTGTAACTGCGTTCAATAAGGTCAATTCTCATGTATGCTGAAAAATGTTGAACGTTTTTACAAATCATTTACAAATTCAAGGCAAACTAATAGTTTACAAACAAATTGTGTTGTCAAGTTCGCGGTATTCATATCGTACACATATAATTTTTTATTTATTTATTTTTTTCGGTTAATTTTAAATTTGATATTTCACTTTTTATTTAATTTTAAATTGTAATCTGTTGATTTTTACTTTTATTCATTTTTAAAATTCTATAAAATTACCAATTTTAATGTAGATTTCTGCAACATTATTGCCCTATATGAAACTCAAGTTATTAAGTTAAGGTCAGAATGATCATTTTAATATTACTAGCTACACACTCGTTTCACACTTCGTGTCTAAAAGAGGTATCGCCATCTATATTAAAAAAGACATATCTTTCAACACTCTAAATAAATTCAAAAGTTCTAGCCCAAACTTTCACTATGTATGGCTAAAAATCCTCGTTGGAAAGCAAGTCATACATTTCTGTTTCTTATTAAGATCACTCAACTCAAGTGAAGAGGAAACTGTTGTGAAAATTGAAAATCTCTCAAACCAGATCAATGAAATTTTGAATTCATCTCCAGAACCTGAAGTTGTTCTGGCAAGTCACTTCAATATTCATAATAGAGACTGGCTTCACTTTTCTAACACTTTTCTCTGACTCAAAATTTAATTGGGAAACAAGTTTTTTTTTACACTATAGAGGAGTGAAAAGGAGCCGGAGTCCTCTATGAGTGTGTAGGACTGTAACCCACTAAACACCACCTCCCTTTTTTGACCAAAGAATAGGCTATACGACCTTTAGCACTAATGTACTGCCTGGTCAAAGGAAGTTGAGTTAGGGAATGAAAATAGATTTCAAACTGGTAAGCATATTGTGAACAAAGTTGTTGTTCACAATATGCTTACCAGTTTGAATATGTAATCATCACCAATTCTAGGGAACACATGGGGTGAAAGATGGTTCCACATTCACGATGTTCGTACTACAAACGAATTTCCATAAGCCGAATTATACCATCTGGCAATTTGAACTACATAGGGGTGGGCAGCAAAAGCTCTCCTTGTTTCTCTTTGGAAAGCTTCAAAAGGAGGCACCAAACTTTTAATCTCGTTAGAACAAGAACCCAACCTTATGAAGCATCTATAAAACAGGGTGTTTCTGTTAGGCAACGGAGACCGAGTGGGGAGAGGGTAGAGGCGACATGGAGATCGTCTATTAGACAAATTGCTCTATTTTGCATTTTATCGAGAAATCCCAGTGCCGTTTTGGAGGCTCCCTACATTGCACTCCCTGCATTGCACTCCATCTTTGGTCTTATTAGATATTAAGGAGATCAGAAGATGAAAAGAATACTTTACAATGATACAGGAAACCCATACTACCCAGCTATATCTTTAGCTATAGCAAAAATATGATTGGACCAACTTAATTTTTGATTTAGCTCCATGCTCTAGATGTTGAAAAGTTAAAGTAAGGATCGCAGTGTTTCCTTTCCGAGAGGCTAAACAGCACTGAGTTTTCTTAGAGTTAAAATCGCCTCGGTGGATTTTGCCCCAATTTGAGATTTTGTCCAAATCGAGATTTAGTTCAAGCGAAGCAGAATATTTACTGGCGTTGTCCTCGTAAGAAGCAACGAGCGTGCTGTCATCTGCAAATCTATGAATTGGATTGGAGGTTATCTTTTAAGATCTTTTATAAATATTAGGAAAAGTGTCCGGGAGACAACAGATCCTTGCGGGACACCGGCATTAATTTTGAATTGGTCTGAAGAGTAACCATGGACCAGGACACAAATAGAACGATGCGAAAGAAAATCTTTAATCTATTTTAAAAATACCCTACCGAGGCTCATTTCTTTGCATTTAGCAATTAAAGCATCATGCCAGACTCGGTCAAAAGAGAAATATCCAAAACGACAACACCAGACTCCCTCGAATGGTTGAGGATAATGTTGAGCTTTTCACAGAGGTATGTCATGAGATCACCTGTTGACCGATGGATTTGGAACCTATATTGATGATGATGAATTAATCCTTTGCTATGTAGATATTTCAGAAGCTTTCTTTTTATTAAATTTTTCATTATTTTGGAAATAACCAAAGTGATTGCAATAGGGTGGTAGTTTGAGCAATAGTACAAAAAGTATTTTTTAGGACCGTGGCAGTAATGCCATCTGGGCCGGCTAACTTTGTTGTATCCAAATTCTTTAAGAAGAAAAAACTAAAGATCTTTATAAACTGCAGGAGTTCTAAAGGAAATTCTTCTTAAGGAGCAGTTAACCTCGGGAAGAATGTATCGTCTTTGTGCTGACTGGGGCAACGATGAGTTGGAGGCGAAACTTTTGCAAATAAATCAGTAGTATGTATATGCCGTTTCAGCGCCAGGAGGAGCTTTTATTCAACAGTTCTCCTAAATGTATGCAATAAAATTGTGATAAGTAAAAAGTTTTATGCTTTTGAGTATTTTAAATTAAGCTTAGCGGTTAGAATATCAGTTATGTTTAAATTTCAAATTAAAGCAGTAATAAGCTTAAGATATTGTGCTTACTGTTCTTAATTAAATATGAAAAATTTTTAAAGTTTGGGTTGGTTTAAATACAAAGTTAAGTTTGATTTAATATTTGCATAAAAATTGAAAAAAAGTTTTATAAATTAAAAAAAAAAAAATAAGTTTAAGCTATTGAGGTGAATATTGCTAATTAGATATGAAAAGTTTTTTAAGTTTGGTTTATTCTTAATAAATATTATTAAAGTTTAAGTTTGTTTTAATATTTACGTGAAAATTTGAAAAAAAGTTTTAAAAAATATAACCATAATAAGCTTAAGCTATTGTGCTGAAATTCCAAAATTAGTTATAAAAAGTTTTTAAAGTTTGGTTTATATTCAAAGTTATTATTATCATATAGTTTAAGCTTGATTTAATATTAACTTACCAAAAAAATTTAAATATAAAACTTTTTATATTTAAAACAATAATAAGCTTAAGAAGTTAAACTGTAGGACTGATTATTAAAAAGATAATATGAAAAGTTTTTAAAGTTGGGTTTAAATACAAAACAATTATTAGGAAAGTTTAAGCTGGGTTTAAAATTTACTTGAAATTATTAAACAAAAGTTTTTTAAATTAATAATAAGCATAAGCTATATAGTGCTATTGAAAAGTTTTCAAAGTTAATATTATTAAAGTTTAGATTTGAAAAATTAAAAGTTTTTTATGTTTTAAAATTTTAACAAAATTATTATTAAAGTTTAAATTTGATTTACTTGAAAATTAAAAAAAAAATTTTAAAAACTTGATTTGAATACATAATAATTCTTCAAATGAAATGTTTTGTAATGTTTTTACTTCAATAAAAGCTTGATTCAAATAATTGAAATTATATTGTTAATAATATAAGCTATGAAAAAACGTGATCGAGTTCAAGTTCAAAATAAAAAACTAGTTTTATAAAGTTGTTTTTATTAATAAATAACAGCATTGCATTTTGTCTTTTGTTTTTTGTTTTTTTGTTTTTAATTAAATAATATCTTGTTTATTTATCCACGAATCATGTTTTTTATCAAAGCCAAGCCACCTAACCAAAACTTGATTTCCTTTTTTTTTTATTATTTTTTCTACAAGATAAACATTAGGAAATTTAACAGATGTAAGTTCAGGTTCATAAAAACTGCCTTTTGTTGGTTTTTGTGTGTAATCAAGTAAAATGTATGTTATTGGATCAGTTCTTTTAATTTTCGCTATTGTATAAATTTCTGTTGACCAATTGGGTTGATAACCTTTTGTAAATATACCTTTAAATTTACTAATACGAACAAAATCTCCAACTTTATATTTTCCTTTACGAAATACTTTTATTTTATTGTAGACTGTTTTTAATAACAATTTCTCATTTTTCTTTGTAACCTTTTTAGGTGGAAGTTTAATTGTGTGATGATATGTTGAATTATATTTTTCTATTAGTGGTGGTAGAATAGATAACCATTTATATGTGCCTATAAACTAAATTTTTTCCACATCGTATTTTTTAGGGTGCGATTGAAACGTTCTACAATTGAAGCTTTTAGCTCTGAATATGTATGATAATGGTTAATTTTATTTTTCCTCATTAGATTTTGAAATTTTTTGTTAAAAAATTCCGTACCTTGATCAGTTTGTAAATTTTTTGGTTTTTGACAAGCACGCTTAAAAATATTTTTCATTGCGATTAAAACATTATCAGCGCTCTTATTTTTAACTGGTTCGGCATACGCAAATTTTGAAAATGTATCTGTGACTGTTAAGAAATATTTATATCCCTTATTAAATTTGGCATATGGAATCATTTCAACCAAATCAATTTGCCAAGTATCATTTAAACCCTTTTGAATAAATTTTCTTCGAGTAAATTTTCTTCTAGCTCCTCTATGAATTTCTGACACAACTTGTAACCTCGACATTATTCTTGTACCATTCAATTAAATTTTTCAAAGTGATTTTATATTTTTCTATTGTATGACATTCACATGTATCTGGTCCAGAAGTAGAATTATCATATGCCCACGGACAAAGGGCAAAATGAGTACCATAAATTGAAGTGTATTTATTGACTTCAGAAAAATTTTTGATGTGTTTATATAGATGTAATATTAGTTTCTTATGATCATCTAATAAGACGGGGGAATAAATATTTAAGAACTCCTCTACTTCCATAATTCAAAATGACTGTACTAAAAATATGTTCGCTGCTTTTACATTATCTCTAAATTGTATTTTAAATTCAGTTTCTTATCAGACACAGACCAAAAATGATTAATTTTATTCATCCATTTACAATGATGATAGCGGGACCATCTGGATGTGGAAAAACAACATTTGTGAGCAATTTAATTGAAAATATTGATAGATTGATTTATCCGAAAATTGAAACAATAAAATGGTGTAACCCAGAAATTTCTGCTATTCCAAAAAATCTAGCTTTTCCTTATATAGACTTTTATACCAGTATCCCAAAAGAATTTAGTGGTAATGAAAATAAACCTACTTTAATTGTTCTAGATGACTTAATGTTAGATTCTGCAAATAAACAGGTATGTGAGCTATTTACTAAAGGTTCACACCATCGTAATTTATCTATTATATTGTTAGCGCAAAACGTTTTTCATCAGGGAAAATTTTCAAGAGATATTTCATTAAATTGTAAATATTTAGTGCTTTTCAAAAACCCTCGAGACAAATCACAGATTTTTCCTCTTGCTAGACAACTATATCCGGAAAATATAAAAGATTTCTTGAGAGTATATAATGAGTCAACATCAAAACCTCATGGTTATATTGTGTTGGATTTAACACAAGACATTAACGACTTATTTCGTATTAGAACTAATATTTTTTCAAAAGAATATTGTATATACTTCTGTGATACGGGTGATTTGAACAACAGTTGTCAAAAATATGAAACGATTGAAGAAAAACCAACATATATTACATGTACTAGAAAAGTGCAACAAGAAGAAATTTCGTGAAAATATTCTTAAATATTGTAATGATGATATTATAAAAACTATTGCTGAAATTGCAATCAATATATTAAATGGAAATAATAAAATAACACCAGCACAAAAAGCAAAATTAAAAAAACATAAAAAACAATTAAGATTCCTAGCCTGTGCAAAGAAGAGTATAAAAACCAAACGAAAAATTTTAGTTCAACATGGTGGATTTTTACCAACTTTAATAGGAACTATATTATCTGGTGTAATAGGAAAATTGCTCAGTAAGACATAATTCAGCGAATGATTGTTATGTCACCAGAAATATTTTCAAAATTTAGTAAATTGTTTCAGGATGATAAAAACTTGGATTTATTAGATCAAAAAATGAAAAAAGTTTTATATGATAAAAAACTAAAACCATTGCAAAAATGGTACTTATATCGTCAAAATCTCCTCAAATATGGAATTAACAAAAGACACGCAAAAAAATTACCAGAAAAAGCTAATAATCTTACATTTGATACAGGCACTCAAACAAAATTCTTTTCTAAACGAAATGCATATACAGAAACTGAATTGCTCAAATACAAATCAACATCAGCACAGACTAATTTTGTACCATTAGTTCCTGATGAAGTGTTTGAATATAATCTAAAAAAGAGCATTCAGATATGGATATTGATTTAACACATTACGACTTAGATGATGAAAATTCATTTACAAAATTAGCTCAAACTGAAATGCTGAAAGACGAAAAACTAATACAAAGACCATCTCTAAGCTCTGATTATCGAATGTTTGAAACACCAAGTGGTGATGTAATTGCCGTTGCTGTACCATCTCCTGAAATAAAGAAGACACTAAGATCAGCCGGTAGTTCAATTTCCTCAACTATACTTTCACAGTTTCCTGAAACAAAAAAAACGAAAACTAAAACCTTTACTAAGAAGTCCAAAACTAAGAACTTCATCAACACCAGAATGGACAACATATAAATAGTGCAACATTTTATGTTTTAGAAGAAGTTAACAAAGATGGATAGTCAAGATGATTTCTACGTAACATTGTTTAGTAATGATAATTTAAAACTGTTTTCAGACAACACTTTAGCTTCATTCGAAAATAAACTGCCTATTCACTTTGATTTAAGAAACGGAAACTGGAAAGTAGGTCTTTCAGAAATTTATCTGAATGATTTCCTACAAACGGAAAAATTTAACAAAGAGAATTGTGCTCTTATTAATATCGGGGAGTATAATGTTTATGTAAGAAACATTGAAAAACCTCTTGAAAAAATCAAAGTAACCAAATCTATAGGTTACACATATTATTCATATGACGATTCGGAATTACATTTGGATGATTGGATATTTAATTTTTTGCCAACACTTATTAAAAATATAACTCCTAATCCAGGATTTACTCGAAACCAGGCTTTTACAGAATTTTTTAATGAAATTTTGACATATATCTCTAATGCAAAAAATTATGATGATGTAGTATTTAAAAAAACGTCAGAATCTAATCGAAAGGATTTAATTCGTATATCGCAAACTTTTGATGAAGATAGTTTCTATATAAAAGTTAATCATAGCTATAACGTAAAAACATTATTAACTGAACTATTTCAACAGAAAAAAAATATAAAAAATTTCAAAACAAAATTACCTGAACTATTCAAATTAGCTGTTGCTAATAATAAAGACGAATTGAATGGAATGGTGATGATTTAATTAGATATAGTTCAATCATCTGTTTTTGGAAGTAGCAAAGTGCGTGCATTAAGAGCTATCAATATAGAAAATTGCAGAATACCTACAAATATTGAATTTGAAAATGTCCATTACATACCTACAGAAAAAAATTGTTTTCAAACCATAGCGATTAAAATTTGCAACCAATACGGTGATGGAATAAATTTTGTTTCCAGTTACTATCCAACAAAAATTGTATTACACTTTATAAAGCATTGATTGCCCGAAGACAATATAAATACTACTACTCAAATATGATATCATATCAAACATGGAAAGAGCTTACGTGAGATATTATTCCTCTCAAGTAGGTCGAGGAATCAACGATATAGGACCTTTATTACAATTTTATCCAGCTATTCAAAGAGGTCGTGGTTTTGGAAATATATTCGGAAGTTTAATTCGTTACTTAAAACCGGTTTTTACATCAGGTTGGGACTTAATTAAAACAGAGGCTGTGAACACAAGTAAAAATATTTTAAGTGATATAGCATCTGGTGCAAACATAAAAGAAGCTGTAATTGATCAAAGTAAAGGTGGCATGAAAAATCTACGAAAATCCGTAGTTAATCAACTGCATTCAATGTATGGTGGAAGACGAAAAGCCATAAAAAGACGAAACGGTATAAAAAGACGAGCAGTTTCTAAAAAGACACATTTAAAGTCGAAGCGACGAAAAAATCAAATTAAAACCTCTGATATATTCAATTAAATATGGAATGCATGAAATCCGAACTTGATCTTTTTGCATCATTACCAGTACAAACAAGTATATTGCGTTCAGAGAGGTAGCATACAATCCTTTAGCTTCTTTAGAGGCATCACCGTCAACTATTGAATTTGTTTCGCTTGGAAATGGAGATACATATCGAGATTTATCGTCAACCTACATCAAATTTAAAGTTCAAATATTAAAAAAAGATGGATCAGCTTGGAGTGCAAATGATAAAGTAGGAACCGGAACTGATGTAAGAGCAGCCCCGCAGCCCAGTATTGTAAATAATTTATTACACTCTTTAATTAAACAATGTAATGTAACTCTAAATGGAAAAAATATCACTCCTTCAGACTCCTTATACCATTATAAAGCATACTTAACTACTTTACTAAATTATGGTACAGATTCCAGTCAAACACATTTGGAAGCATCTGGTTGGGAATTGGATAAACCAAATGTAAATGATTTTAGCAATTCTGGTTCTAAATCAAGACAAAAATTGTACAATAATTCTACAATAGTAGAATTAATGGGAAAATTGCATGTAGATTTCTTCAAATTACTTTTAAATAACGTTGACATTCGAATTGCTCTGGCATTAGAAAAACAAGATTTTTTATTTTCTTTAACGATAACGATGAAAGTTATTTAAAAATTCTCGAAGCTACATTATACATGAAACATTTAACAATTAATCCTAGCATATTAATAGCACATAATACTGTTTTGGAAAAGGCTAATGCAAAATATTTTTATGTTAGAAGTGAAATCAAAACATTTACAATTCCAGCTAACACATCCAACATATCATTGGATAATATATTTATAGGGCAAATACCAAAAGCTCTTGTATTTTGTATGGTTAATAATGAAAATTTTAATGGTGCCTATTTTTAATGGAGTGCCTACACCAAACTCTGCAATTGAAACAAGTTTTACATCGAATAACAATTGCAATTATCGTGCATATTTAACATTATTTAGCGGAACAGGTATACATCATTCTGATAGAGGACATCAAATTTCAAAAGAACTATTTGCAAAAGGTTATACAATACTAGCTTTTGATTTATCACCAGACGGCTCTGGAACTGATACATGCCAGAGTTTATTAAACCATGGAGTTGTAAAGATTGAAGCAAGACTCAGTTCTCCATTAACTTCAACATTAACATGCATTGTGTTTGCGGAATTCGACGCCAGTATCGAAATTGATAAAAATCGTAACGTCTACGTAAACATATAAAAGGCAGTTTAGTGAACCATTTTTAATCACTTGAAAATGACGTGCGCTCTAGTAGATTTATCGTTCTGTACGGACGACAGCAATACAATATTTGTTAAAAACCTTGCTGTGGTTGGAATAAAAGAAAAATGTAAAACTATTGTAAAAGAATTAAAGTATAAATTCCCAACCAGAGACTTAAAAAGAACAGACCTCAAGAATTATTCTTTTGGACATATGGATAATGAAAAAACAACTAATCAAATAATAAATTTGCTTGAAAAATTCGATATAGTGTTAACAAATGGAAAACTTAAAGCTGAATTTTTAACAGCATACATAAGTGGAAATACTCGACTAATTGATATTTCTCATTTGCAAAAGAATGAACACACTTCAGATAACGAAAGTTCTGAAATGTAATAGTGCAACACGTAAATTATTTAAAGGAGTTTTTGCGCTTGATCTAATACCACAAAAGATTTCTAAACCAGGTATTTTAGTAATAAACACTGACACTTCTGCTAAAAAAGGAACACATTGGTTAGCAATTTTCGTGCCAGTTCAAGGTTGTGCAGAATATTTTGATTCATTTGGAAATCCACCATTCCACAATGAGATTGTGAAATTTCTACAAAATCAATCAAAATGTTTTGTTTTCAACAATAAGCGTTTACAAAGTGATCTTACATCAGTCTGTGGACAATATTGTTGTGTATATTTATGGATGCGATGTAACTGCAAAAGCATGAAAAATTTTATTAATTTATTCAACACAATGCCGTCCGCCGCCACACCCAAAAACGATAAAAAAATACAATTAATGTTTCGGAAAATTTTCAAAAAATGTATACGATAAAAGCTATAAATACAAAACTTTCAAGCTATAAAACTAAACATAGTTTAAAAAACATGGAGCCAACATCAAATGCTGAAGTATTTGTCGAAAAACAAATAAACAACGACAACAATAACGATAACGACGAACAACAACAAAAAAAATCTTTTATTAAGCTATATTTACTATTTGGATAAAAAACAAACAATAAAAATACAAATTGGATTTAATGTTGAAAATTTAGCTGCAACAATAATTTTCCAACGTCATCGCAAAGTCATTAGCGAGATGAATTATTTGCAGTGGCATGCTTTTTATGTAGATTTTACAACAAACATTCAACCTAAATTAAATTCAAATAAATTTCCACTCAAATTCAATCATACAGAGCAAACTAAAAAACTAACATTGGAACTAGATGAGTATACCCGCTTTTGCCTTATGTTGGACTTTATACAAGCAGTGATGTCATATAACAATGGAGCTGAATTAAATGTACGGGAATATGTATTCAAGTATTTCGACAGATGTATTGAAAGGAATAAACTGAAATTGGAACAAGAACATTTTTACATTCCTATGAATTTACATATAGCTCAGTGCAATTATTCTAGACTATTTTATGAAATACCATTGTTTATGTCTGAAAAAATATATTCTTCAATAATAAATAAAACAAATATTTTTTAAAGCCAATTATTATTATTATCTTTTATTAAATACATGTACAAGTTTATACAATTTTTTACAGCACATCTTTGCAACAAATTTTCTGTATTATGATGGTGAGGGCAAATGGTGATGTAATTCCTTAGTTTTTGTAGAGATGGAATTTTGTTATCTAAATTAATAACTTTTACTGAATTTGAAATAAAAGTGTCTAAAAATTGCTTTTTTTTAAGACCTTTTACATAAACAACATCAAATAATGTTGTTAGATGTTCCTCAAAGACATTTTTAACTTTTAAATACTCTCTAAAGCCATCATTCCAATCCAAGTTATTAATGTTCTTTTCGTTGTACTCATTTTGCCATTTAACATCACTATTTAACTCTTCAAATGAATACGGTGCTTTAAACATAAATAACACTGGTATTAGAGAACCATCAGCTATCAAAGAAAATTCTTTCAAAAAATATTGTTTGTTATTTCCAATAACAAATTGTAAATCAACTATAGCTTTCCTATTGCCATTGTTGCTACTGCTGCTACTGCTGCCGCTGTTGTTGTTGTTGTTGTTGCTGCTATTCATTTTGTTCTTATTATAATAAAAAAAAAATTAATAACCTAGCCTTTTATTTATAACTCTGATTTCATAAAAAAAAGTGGGGATACCTACCTATACTAAAGAGCAGTAAATTTTTAAAGCCATTAACGGACCTTCGCAGACCATTTTCGGACATTCACAGACCGTTTTCGGACCTTCACAGACTATTTTCGGACCTGCAAAGACCAAAACTAGTCTTGAATACGGGCCTTTGTGCCAAGAGGTCGCCTAAGCACTGTAATAAGTATCTGAAAAAAAAATTTTTTTTCAGACCGTTTTCGGACCTTCACAGACCGTTTTCGGACCTTCAAAGACAGTTTTGGACCTTCAAAGACGGAGACTAGTCGTGAATACAGACCTCTGACACCTTTGCACCTTCATAAGTATCTGAAAAAAAAAACGATTTTTCCTTTTCTTTCAAAATTAATCAAAAAAAAAAACAAAAAAGCAAATTAAATTTTTAATCTTAAAGTTTATATATTTCAAAAATTTTTCTTGTGAATCGATATCAATCGATGGAATTAATTGAAATAATGCCATATTTCGTCTGTCTTTATCCCGTCCCAAAAATTTCAAATAAAGCTACGCTCTATTCAATTCCTCTAATTCTGGTTCGTTTGTTACTTTTTTTGATAACCTGTCCGGCATGAAAAATATAATTTTTTCATTGCTTAGTGGATCTTCTACCTCGCAAAGCACCACCGTTTGACCTCTTTTCGTCTCTAAAAAGCGCCAGGAAATCACCTCGTATATTTTATTCTGTTGTAAAATATCAATATTTTGATATTTTTCACTTGAACCCACTCCCAATTCCATTAATTTTTTTAAAAAGGCAGCCTGTTTCATATTAAAAAAATAGAAAATAGAAAATTAAAAATAAAAAGAAAACAAATATCTTACCATATTGTTTGTTTTATTTTGTAATGTTATGTATATACTTAATAAAGTAAATAATTTCTAATGATATTAAAGGAAAATTGTTGTTTTTATATATGAAAAACTTTATATATCACATCCCTACTATATAGCATACAATCACAAGTTTTTTTTTTTTGTTTTTGAAAACATAAAATTATCTTTAAAAAAAACAAAAAAAAACCAAATCTAACTCATTATGCAATTAAGCAATTTTTTGTTTTGTTTTTATTTCTCTAATTGATATTAAATCTGTAAAAGATTTTTTTTTTTTTTTTTTAAAGTTGATATTCTAATACGATACAACAATTTTGCCGTATTTGAAAAATATCGTATAAATTAAAAAGTTGTGAAGGTTGCTGCAGCTGCGCTGTGCCAAAAAACATTTGTTTATAGATTTATTTTATTTTATGATTAGAATAGTAATGCGAGCACGCCTTTCTAAACAAGTTAATATGCTAATACGATGCAACATTGTTGCAGTATTTGAAAAATATAATATAAATTAAATAGTTATCAAGGATGTGACAGTTGATGTAGTGTCTCAACAACTTTTTATAGATTTATTTATTTTTATGATTAGAATAGTAAGGTTGCCTTTTTAAAAAAAAAAAAAAAAACATAAAAAAAACAGTTAATATGCTAATACGATGCAACATTGTTGCAGAATTAATAAGTTACAGTAAGTAAATTCATAGTGAGCTTTTTAAATGTATTTACCCGGTGGTGGTTTTTAAAAATATATATATGATATTATGTTAAAATCCATTTTTAGTTAGCAATAATTTTTGTTACGAAATAATAACGTTTTACATAAATAAAAACAAACAAAAAAAAAAATGAATTCAGCAAATAAAAAAATGAAATTAGAATGTAATGAGTGTAAAAAAATTTTTACAAGATTGGATAATCTAAAAAGACATAAATGTAGAACAATTAAAACATAAATGTGATTTATGTCAAAAAACATTTAGTAGAAAAAGAATTTTATTAGATCATATAAAAAACCACAGAGAAAGTTATGAAAATACAAAATTTTGTGAGAAGTGCAAAACAACCATCTCAAATAATTTGTGGAACTACTACATTCGGACAAATAAACATAAGAAAAATGCAGCAGAAGTCATTAAAACTAATGTTAGGTGTATTAATGAATGTTTTCAAAATAGACTAGAAACATTTATTAGAGATAATGATGATGAAGGCATATTAAACCCATCACAATTTTTAGAAAAGGCTGAAACCAATATAATTGAATTTTTGAAACAATCACTAAAAAAGCACAATGCCATTAAGGTAAATCTTGAACTTTTCGGCGAATATATAAAACCAACAGAAAAAGAGTTTGAAAATATATCAATCAAATCTTTTCAAACTCGAATGTTTAGCATTACACAGACAGACGATCTTAATGATTTTTTTGAAAATGCTAAAGAAGTTATTCAACAACAAGCAGAAGACTTCCAAGAAAAGGATAGTGGCTGGGCGTTGATTAGAATTTTACACGTGGAAATAAATATTAATAAATATGAACCAATCCGCGTTTCTAGTTATATTAAGTTACCAAAAAACATAGAAGATAAAAAAGCCTGCATTAATATCAACAATAATGATAACTTCTGTTTTAAGTGGAGTTTGGTCCTTACAAACTTGTGCTGAACATGCAAAACGAACATCTTCATACAAAATTAGTGACATTTCTCAACCCATAGTCAAGCTTGAGTTTGGCGATGTTTTACAACTTAATTTTGGTAATATGCAATTTCCAGCTAAATTGTCTGAATTAAATTTATTCGAAGAACTTAATAATGACATAAACATAAATTTGTTTGGACTGGAAGTCATTAATAAGAAATATGAGTTTGTAGGGCCATTTTATTTGACAAAATGTGAAAAAAAGTTTCATGTCAATTTATTGCTTTTGGAAAGGGATGAAAAATTTCATTTTGTTTACATAAAACATTTATCAAGATTGATAAGTCGATCTGTAACAAAGAATACTCATCAAATTTATATTTGTAATATGTGCTTGCAACATTTTCATACATTACAACAACGTGACTTACACATACTCGAATGCAATAAAGTAGTTACAAAGCTTCCATCTGTTGAAAAAAGTACACTAGAGTTTAAGAATTATCAACAACAATTGAAAACACCTTTTGTTATTTATGCTGATGCTGAGAGTATTTTACAGCCTATTGCAACATGCAATCCTGATCCCATGATGTCTTCAACAACAAATATTCATCAACATGTTCCAGTAACTTTCTCGTACTACATTAAGTGTTCTTTTGATGATAGTCTAAGCTGTTTCAAAGAATTTGTTGGAGCTAACTGTGCTAAGGAATTTATCCAATCATTGACGGAAACATGCAGTGAATTATATTCAACCTTCTTTATGAGTTCAAAGCCGATGAATCCACTAACACTGGATGAGCAGCTGCAACAATTGGTTCAAGAAACGTGTCACATATGTGGTAAGCATTTAGATTTTAATAATAGAATTGGAGACCATTGCCACTTTACTGGTAATTATAGAGGTCCTGCTCATTCTTATTGCAACTTATTGTATAGGCGATCAAATTTTTTCCCAATATTCTTTCACAATTTTTCCTGCTATGATTGTCATCTTTTATTTAAAGAGCTAAACGAAGTGAATGGACATATTGGTGTCATTCCTTTGAATAAAGAACGTTATATTTCATTATCTAAAAAAATTACAATAGATAATAATCATTCATTTTATTTACGTTTTCTTGATAGCTTCAGATTTATGGCTTCTAGCCTTGATTCATTGTGTAAAAATTTAAATGAAAACGATTTGTTTCATATAAAAAAGGAATTCAATAATAATGAAAAATTTATACTTATGACTCGAAAGGGGGTTTTTCCCTATGAGTATTTAAATACCATTAATCGACTTGACGAAACATGTTTACCATCACAAGACAATTTTACCAATCAAATGACAAACACACCATGTTCTGATGAAGACTACATTCATGCAGTTAATGTATGGAATACTTTTAAATGTCAAAATTTATGGGACTATCTTAAACTTTACCTTAAAACAGATGTACTTATTTTGACTGATGTTTTTGAAAACTTCCGAAAAAAAAGCTCCAAAATCTATTCTTTAGATCCTGCAAATTTTTACACTACACCAGGTTTGTCATGGGCGGCTATGTTAAAATACACTGATATCAAGTTAGAGTTGTTAACTGATGTTGATATGTATAATTTTTTTAAAAAAGGGATACGTGGTGGAATTAGTCAGTGCTCACTTAGACATTCAGTAGCAAATAATAAATTTATGGGGGAATCTTATAAAAAAACGAACCTTCTAAATACATAGTATATGAAGATGCTAACAATTTATATGGGTGGGCAATGATACAATATTTACCACATAAAGATTTTCAGTGGGTTGATACTCCTGAAAATATTGATGTGCTTTCAGTTGCCGATGATTCGCAAATTGGTTACGTTTTAGAAGTGGATTTAGATTACCCTCAACATTTACATGATTTGCACAATGATTTTCCTTTTTGTGCTGAAAACAAAGTTCCACCGAAAGGTAAAATTCCTAAACTTTTAATTGACTTAACAAACAAACGAAAATATATTATCCATTATCGAAATTTAAAACAATGTCTTCGAAACGGCATGATTCTCAAAAAAATTTATAGAGTACTAAAATTCACACAAAGCAATTGGTTAAAAAAATATATTGATTTAAATAACGCACACAGGTCAATGGCTAAAAATGTTTTTGAAAAAGATTATTTTAAATTAATGAATAATGCTGTTTTCGGTAAAACAATGGAAAATGTAGATAAAAGAAAAAATGTCAAAATAGCTACGTCTTGGGAAAGTCAAGGAAGACATTTAGGTGCTCGAGCGCTAATAGCAAAACCAAATTATCATAGCCACTCTAGATTTACTGAAAACTTGATAGCCATTCAGCTTAATCATACAAATATATATTATGACAAACCTATATATTTGGGATTTACGGTACTCGAACAATCTAAAATTCTTATGTATGATTTTCATTATGATTATATTAAACCTAAATATGGTAGTAAGGCTTTATTAAATTATACGGACACTGACAGTTTTATTTATACTATACAAACTATAGTCTATATACTATATTTATACTATATGATTTTTACGCTGACATATTTAATGAAATACCAAAACGTTTTGATACATCAGATTATCCATCCGACAATTTATTTAATTTTCCTCTAATGAATAAAAAAGTTCTGGGTCTTTTTAAAGATGAATTTAATGGAAAAATTGTTTCTGAATTTATTGGATTAAAATCTAAAATGTATTTCTTTCAAACATATGAAAATAAAACTATTAAAAAAGCTAAAGGAATAAAGAAATATGTTGTCAATTCTTTAACATTAGATAATTATAAAAATTGTTTGTTAAAAAATGAAACTTGTTTAAAACAAATGAAAATATTTAGATCACATTTACATACAATTTATACACAAAATTTAAATAAAGTAGCTTTAAGTTCATTAGATAATAAAAGATATGTAACTGAAGATAATATAAAAACATATGCTTGGAGGCATTATGCCATTGAGCAATAGTTGTAAAAAAACAAAATAAAAAAATCAAATTTTTGTTAGCTTAATATTAATAATAAAAATCACAATTTAAAGATGTCTAAAAAAAAAAAATATTATACACACATTAAAAGTGTCTTTCAATTTTTTAAAAACTTTTTTTTTTAATTTTTCAGATAAATGGTTTAATAACTTTAATAATTACTTTAACTTTAATAATTACTTAAACAAGACTTTATAAACTTTTCATATCTTCACTTTAACCAGCTTAACTTTTAAAATTTGAAAACATAAAAAACTTTTAACTTTTCAGTTCAATATTAATTCATCTAAATCTAAACTTTAATAATATTAACTTTGAAAACTTTTCTAATCTGTTTGAAAATTTTCAACAGCACTATAGCTTAAGCTTAATATTATTAATTTAAAAAACTTTTCTTTAATTTTTCAAGTAAATTTTAAACCAAGCTTAAACTTTCCTAATAATAGTTTTGTATTTAACCCCTACTTTAAAAACTTTTCATATTATCTTTTTAATACTCAGCACTACAGTTTAACTTCTTAAGCTTATTATTGTTTTAAATATAAAAAGTTTTCTATTTAAATTTTTAGGTAAGTAACTATTAAATTAAGCTTAAACTTAATGATAATAATAATTTTGAATATAAACCAAACTTTTAAAACTTTTTATAACTAATTTCGAATTTTCAACACAATAGCTTAAGTTTTTTATGGTTAAATTTTTAAAACTTTTTTTCAATTTTTCAGGTTAATATTAAATCAAGTTTAAACTTTGATTATAATAACTTTGTATTTAAACCAAACTAAAAGCTTGAAAAACTTTTCATAGCTTCCCACATATAAAAATATTTCAGCAATTTTAAATCAAGTTTTAAGTTTCATAACCAAGCGTTTTAGAAGAAAAAGAATTTTAACATTGATATTAGTTTTGTATATTAACTTTGTATTTAAGTCAAAACTTTAAAATCTTTTCATATCTAATTAAGAATATTCAACACAATAGCTTAAGCTTATTTTTTTATTTTATAAAACTTTTTTTAATTTTTCACGTATATATTAAATCAAGCTTACACTTTAATAAACTTTTCATATCTAATTAAGAATGTTCCGTTCAATAGCTTAAGCTTATTTTATTTTTTATTTTAATTTACAAAACTTTTTTTTCATTTTTCACAGAAATATTAAATCAAGCTTAAACTTTAATAATATTAAAAATAAACCAAACTTAAAAAACTTTTCATTTCTAATTAGGAATATTCAGCTCAATAGCTTAAATTTATTTTTTATTTTAATTTATAAAACTTTTTTTTCAATTTTCACGGAAATATTAAATCAAGTTTAAACTTTTTTTTTTTTTTTTTTATTAAACTTTATTTATTCCAATTTATCAAATTTACCTTAACTTAAAAAAGTTTACAAAAAAAACGTTTCTTATCAATATTTTTTTTTTAACATCTAAAAATTAATTTTTTTTTTTTTTATGTTAAGTTATGTCAATGTTAAATTAGGTTTTTCTTATTTTTAATATACATACATTTATATAATTTCATATCTTCTTTAACTTTTCATTGAAAAAATTGTTTTAAAAATCAATGTTTTTTTCTTTTTAATTTTTATAAAACTAGCCTATACTAACTTAACCTATAATTTAAAACCTTATCCTACCTTACACTAATATACATACTAAAAATATGTTTCCATATATTTCATGCTGTATCTAACCACCAACAGTTTTGCCTAATTAATGTATCCTTATGAGGAATACTCATGTCATACTTCAGGAGATCTCTGTTAATGTTACCAGGATCATATTCAATAGTTTTACATGTAGCCCGTCTACTATAGTGATATAGTATAGGGACACGATTCAGGTTTTGAATATAACCATTTTTATCTAGATATATAAAATGCTCAGGGGCTATAAAACCCGAGAGCAAAGTTTTTTTAATGTACTCCTCATTGTGGTAAAATATATGGGATATTAGACCATTTTCTGGAGTATTTGTTGCTCTAACATAGTGATTTCGAATTAATTTTATCATAAAATTATCGATTCTGTTTATGTTTGCTTCTTTGTACAAATATTTATTTGAATAAAAACATTTGTAGTCAGATTCTGGTTTGTGTGATTTGTTAATACATACTCTTATGCACTTTCTTTCAAATTTTCTGATTTTTTCCATGAGACTGGCGCTTATATTATACCATACTGGTATACCATATGATAATACTGGTCTGATCAATGTAAGGTATGCAATGATTTTCACTTTATTGTTGAGTGCCTTATTATAAAATAGTTTTTTACATGCATGCATAGCTTTAGTGCCTTTTTCTGTTGCGCTTTTTACTTGTTGTATGTAATTAAGATTTCTATGTAGGTGAACTCCTAGATACTTCACCGTTTTTTTGTTTGCTATCGTGTTACTGTTAGGTGCTTTTATAATGAACCTTTTCCAGTTTTTCTTATAATTGTAGTTAAGGTTATTATACGTGTTTCTAAATAATATGCTTTCGCACTTATTAAAATTAATTTTTAACAGCCATACTTTACAGAAATCTATGATGATGTTGAACATTTTTTGAACTCCTTGCTGAGCTTCATCTACCCGCTTACTGGCAGAATAAATAATTATGTCATCCGCAAAAGCTATAGAATAATTACACCCTTTAGAAAATTCTAGCATTTTTAACATGTCGATGATATAAATCGAAAATAGAATCGGTGAATTTACTGCGCCTTGTTGAAGTCCATTGCATAATTGACTAATTTTTGGAGCAGTTTCGGTTTCATGTGTTTCTATATAAAATTTATTGTCGCTAATCATATCTTGTATCAAAGCTACTAGATGTTGTGGGAATTTATACTTGTATAGCAGCTTGTACATTAGGCCATCAATCCAAACAGAGTTGAAAGCTTTTTCTAGATCGATGAGACACGCTCCTACTCCATAATTTTTGTTTATATGCCAACAGATGTCAGATGTTAATTTTGTTACTGCATGTATTGTTGAATGTTTGAATCGAAATCCGAATTGGTTTTCGGGTATAATGTTTTTTGTCTTAAGATGGTTTGTGATTTTACCATTTATTAGGAGTTCATAAATTTTACTTATGCTTGGTAGTAAGCTTATCGGCCGGTAATTACTGGGGTTAGTTGGATCTTTGCCCGGTTTTTTAAATACCATTACACGAGCTGGTTTCCAAGTTGCTGGATAATACGAGTGATTTAGCGCGTTATTAAATAATATCACATATTTATTTATTATTTTATCGCTCAAATTCTTTATAACAAGATTCGGAATTCTGTTTGCACCATGTGAGATTTTGTTTTTTAAATTTGTCATTATATTTTTTAATTCATCAAAATCTGTGAAATAATTGTTTCTATTTTTTTGTTGTGAAGATTTATTGTTAACACTAAATTTACATATTGTTACATTATTTTGTTTTTTGATTTTGTTCATATTTTTAAATTCATTTATTTTATTTTTTATGCGATTATGGAAGGTATTATCTGGAATACTTATTTTGTGTGTATTTTCGATATATGAACCAAATACATTTAAAATATTTTTTTTTTCTTTTAATATATATTTATTGTCATTTGTTCTGCTGAGTTTAGCCCTATCTATATTATTTTTAGTTAAGAGTTCGTTGTTATCTATATGCAAACTTTTAATATTTGAGTTGGCGTTTTTTCTAAAAATTTTGTTTATTTCAGGAAACATATTTCTGTTTTTGTTATTAATTTTACTAATTCTATTGTGCCAATATTGATTAATTTCCAATTTTATGCGCTGTTTTATTAAAGTTTTAACGTTGTTAAGGAGGCTTTTAAGAAAGTTTATTTGATGATTAGAAAAATTTAGGTTCTGTGAACGTATTCGATGAAGATCGTTAAGCAAGCTGTTTTTTTTTGTAATTAGTTTTTTAATTATCGGAGAATTTATTTTGTTTATGTTATGAAATTGTTCCTGTTTTGGGACTACTTCATCTATAGTTTTTATAATTACTTTGTCTATTTTAATTAAATGATAATTTATATTTTTTATATTTAAAGTGCTATTATCACAGATCTGATTTCTGGAATTTAGATATTCGTTATCAAGATTTTTGTCAAGTTTTTTCTTAAACTTATTCCAGTTGGTGTTTTTGAAAAGAGATTTATGTTGTCCTGTTAATTCTTGGATACTCAAATCATTATTTGTTATTGAAAATTCGAAGTTAATCGCATTGTGATCGCTATCATATGCCATCGTTGATAATTTATTGTAGGCATTTTTGTAAAAAAAATTAAGTCGAACATCGGTTATTACTAAATCAATATAGGAATTAGCTCTGACAAAAGTAGGGCCGTCTGTTTTATGTAATTTTAATTTGTATTTTATATCGTTATTTTTTATCCAATTATTTAATAAGTTCCCTCTTGTGTTATTATATGTATTAGACCAGTTTTCCCTCTTCCCTCTTCCCTCTAATATTGCATTATATGTATTAGACCAGTTTTTATGTTTCGCATTGAAATCACCTGCTAGTATATAATAATTGTTTGTGTTAGCTAAATCTAGTGTAACAAAAATTTTTTCCAATTCTTCAATAAATTTATCATTGTTTCCATCTGGCACATAAACAGAAATAATAAATAATTTTTTTGCATTTTTTAATTTAATAAATGTTATACACACTTCAATGCATTTAAATTCCTCAAAAATTTTGTTGTTGACATAGTGATATTTATATTTTTTTTTAATAAATATGGCAACACCACCCCCTTTTATATTGCATATTCTATCTCGTCTAATTATTGTATAATTGTCAATATTAATATTGTTGTTTGCATTTAACTTTGTTTCGCTCAGACACATGAAATCAGGTTTATAATTATCAAGAAAGTGTAAAAGAGAAAGTTTTTTATTGTAAGAGACTAAAGAATTGACATTTACTGAAATTAATTTAAATGTTTTTGCTAAATGTGACATGTTGTTGGTTAGTTTTCATGTTAAGTTTTTGAAAAATTAATTTAAAATTGTTTTTGTTTTCAATACCTTCTTTTTCTAGTTTTAAAATTGAATTTTTTATTTCTAATAAAATATTTAAATAAGAATCAGTGCCATTATTAATGGAATCAGTGTTAATGCTATTACAAATATTGTTATTTCTAAGATTAGTGTTAGTATAATTATTATTATTGCTTAAAACATTAGCATAAGATATATTTTTATTAATAAAACTATGTGACATATTATATTTACTTACTATTTTATTGTTTTGTGTTTCTTTGGTTTTTTTACGAAACTGTAATTTCTTTTGATATTCGGAGCATTTTGCGTAAGAAGCTGGGTGTCCATTTTTACCACACAATATGCAATATAGCTTTTCTTTAGGATCATCCGGTGTAATTGAACATTGGCTTGGAGCATGGTTTTGGCCGCATTTAACACAACGCAGTTCCATAGAACAATTTGCTGAAGAATGCGAGAACCGCTGACATTTGGTGCATTGTACTAAATCTCGTTTAATTATTTTTTCCCACCGTACAATTTGGTAGTCAATGGCTTTTATTTTTATTATCTCTTCTTTTAAGCTACCTGGTGTTGCTTGGATAATATAATGTGGTAGTACGATATTATTATTTATTGAGTGTTTAGTTGTTAAGCGTGTTACTTTTTCAAATTTGGTGTTTTCAGTTTCATGTTCTTTTAGATAATGAAGTACTTTTTCAGGAGAATACATATTGTTTAAACCTTTCAGGATCATGGTAATTTTTTTTTGTTCTTTTGGAGTATATGTGTAATGTTTAACTTCTGCCTCATTCAGCAATGCTTTGGTTTTAGTGAAATCATCTATATTGTAGGTATATAGTGCTGCTGATTGGTTGACTGGATATTCTTTCACAAAAAAGTTTTTCACCTTGAGCTTATCTTTCATGAGTTCTTTTAGTCGGTTAATCTTAGTGTTAAATAAATTTATTGGTGGCATTTTTTTTTATTTTCCGTATCAGGGGTTTGTTCGACTTTTTTATTGGAATTCGAATTTTTTTTATTTTTATAATTTTTTTTTCTGGAATTATGAGGTTATATTCCATACTTTCATTTTCTTCGATTTTTTCACGTTGTTGTTCAGATTCGCTTTCACTGTCCTCACAATGGGTATCCATCAGGGGGTTAGAATAATTGATGCTCTTCTCAATCCTTTCATTTGAAGTATTTGGAAGGAGCTTTTTCATAGCTTCTTTTAATTCTGCATTTTCTTTTTGCAGTTTAATAACTAAATCTTGCAATTCATTCACTTTTTGTTCATTTTTATCTAAGATATTGCATAGTTTATCATTTATCGATTCTTTTAGTGAATTTTTTTTTTTCACATTACTTTTAAGAGACATGATTGCAATCCTTTAAGAGGATGCAATCAAAAAATGTTTTGCACGCTTTTATAAAATTTTATTTTTTTTCAATGTTATTATTTTGTATCAACTTATGTTTTCTTTTATTTTTTTTATTTATTCTTTTTTGAATTTTGAGTTTTAATAGTCTGTTTTACTTATTTTTAATTTAGTATGAGCTAGAATAGAACCGCATCGGGCGATGATTCAGGAAAATCTGATCATTATTAACTTTGTATTTAAACCAAACCAAACTTTAAAAACTATTCATATTTAATTAAGAACAGTAAGCACTATATCTTTAGCTTATTACTGTTTTAATTTGAAATTTAAACATAACTGATATTCTAACCGCTAAGCTTAATTTAAAATACTCAAAAGCATAAAACTTTTTACTTATCACAATTTTATTGCATACATTTAGGAGAACTGTTGAATAAAAGCTCCTCCTGGCGCTGAAACGGCATAATAAAAGCTTTAAAAAAGCTCCTCCTGGCGCTGAAACGGCATATACATACTACTTAAATCTGCTTTTGCTTTGGGATCGGATGCATTTCGTCATTGTTATCAACCGAAGGCGGTAACGAGGAACCGCCACTTTAGCGTTAAAGCTCTTGGCAAAGGTCCAAAAGGATTTGCTATTTTTGGAAAGATGCAAAAGTTGCCTTCTCAACCGTCTGTTGTGCAAGAACTTTTTCTTATTGATAACTCTCCTACATCAGTTTCTGATCTCGATATAGCTCGCCCTATTTGTTTCAGTCCTGTCACTTTTGAAGCTTTGAAAAGCTTCCTCCTTTTTAGATATTACATTTGCATAAATGCGATTAAACCGAGATTTGGATGGCCCTTCAATACTTTTCATAGAGTGAGGTATATAAGCTCTAATCCCTAGAAGAATTATTTCACTAATCGCATTGGTTGCAAAGTCATTATTTCTGTTGCTAAAGCACAAAGAGGAATCAAAAGCTATAACGCCATACTATTTTTTTTAGGACAGGCCTCTGACTGGTCTGAGTGCCAAGCTTGAAGCTAGTATTAATCAAGCAGTGGTCGGAACAACCAAGGGGAGAGCTAACTGAGCCTTTATATTTCTCAAGATGTGCAGTCAGAAATAGATCCAGGAGATGACCAACCTGGTCTAAACGGTTAGGAATTTTAGTGGAATTTTTAACAAGTTGAGTAAGACGGAATAATGAAGCGAAAAGCTCAACTTGTTTCGCAGTTAAGTTTTGACTGAGAGAATTGTCATTGTAGTAGTGGATCAGTTTCTATTATGGATATTGAAATCACCAGCCTGTGAGGCACAAAATGAGATACAAACGAGTAATTGTCAACAACAAAGTTGTCGTGCGTCTTGGCCCATCCCCAGGGTCTCACATAATGCTAATATTGCTGGTTTTACTGAATTAAGGTGGCCTTGGACGGCAAGAAAATTCGACTGCAGACCACGAACATTACAAAAATTTACGTCATTACGAAAACACTAAGATTGATAGAAATATTTTTGCAAAAAGAAAACTAACACTAATTATTTAATAGGTGTCCAAGTGTTATATTCTTAAATTCGTGTGAATTTCCACATGGAAAACATGAAGTTTCAGCTCAAGATAAAAGGTAAAAACACATTCAGAGCGGCGACCAATGGCGGTGGACGAAATTCGGGTCGAAAATTTCGCGGCGAAAACAGCTGTTTTTTATTAGCATAAAAATTTTTTTTTAAAACTAAAGAAAAATAGAGAGTAAAATTTTAAAAAATATTAAAATTATTTCGATTATTGGGATTGTTTTATATGTAACAAAACAAAAATGTCGTCGGTTGGTGTGTGAATTCGAATTTCATAGCAAATGAACATTAGAACAAGATGATTTCTTCGCAAAATATTATATGGAAATAAAAGAAAAGGGTGAAGAACATTTTTTGGAAATTGACAAGAATGAATGTGTCTTCATTTAATTTACTATTTTCCTTATTACTTCCTTGATTAATTTTTCTTAAAATGACACATTATTATCTTAACCTATCGAATGTTAAAAAAATGGCAATAAAAATTATTTTTGAATTTTAATGTTACAACATAACTATATTGATTTCGCCGCAACAAAATTGTAAAATGTAAATTTTTCAGCCGGACAAAAAAATCGCCGATTTTTATATACATGTGTCAAACAATTTTTGACATATCGCCATGATCTTTTACCCTGAATGTGTATTTAGCTTTCTCCATGATTAAAAAACTGTTAAAAATTACCGCCACGAAAAAACGTGTTTATATTTGTTTTATGATTTTTTTCTATTACATCAAGTAAGTGATTCCAAAGTTTTTTTAATGGTGCTGATGTAAAAATCAAATTTTTAGGAAGTTTATTTAGGGAGTCAGTACGATAACGTAAATGTTTTTGCATCTATAGAAATTGTACAATTGCACAGGGGATTTTCTAGTAATATATTAATAACAAAAAAAATAAAAAGTAGGTACAATTATAATAAAAATTAATTATACAGTGTTCAAATTTTAAATTTATATATTTATGTGTATTTGCTAACAAAAAAATAAGTTAAGTTTTAAGCTACAAAAACAATGTATGAATTTAATTATAAGTTATAAGAAAACAAAAAAATTATGTTGAAAAGAATATAACATAATTTTAATACAATTAATTAAAATGAAATAGGGTAAAAAAAAAAAAATTAATGCATTTAAATTACCTACTTTCAATCTACCTAGAAAGCAAACAAAGAAATTAAAAAAAAAAAAATTGTAGATCTATCAATAATTTATTAAATTATTAAAATATTTAAAATTATTGGATAATAAAATAAAATAATAAAACATAAATATAATAATTTTAATAATTTTGTATTTTATTTAATTTGAAAGGAACCATTAAAGAAAAAGAAAAATAATATTCAATAAATAATTATTGTATGTATTGTCTAAGTGACGGTCATGACAGAAATGGCAAAATTAAATAGACAAAAATAAAAAAGAAACATAATAGGAGAAAAAAGTGCACTTATCTTATTTATAATTCCAGATCCGAAATTGTAATACATACAAAAAGAATTAGAATTATGATTATACGCAAAATAAAAAAAAATAAAAAAATAAATTTTATAAAAAATTGTAAAAAGACGACCTTTCTCTTCGAGTGTCAAACTTTTTGATGAGTATAAAACTTCAACAGAGTTGACTTCAACACCAAAAAAATGCAATGCTCTTTAATCTCGCGTAAAATAGCTACTACTACACCCAACCTGATATTTCAGGGTGAAGCTTTGCAGCACTCAGCAGATTTAAACATTCTGGACATCGAATTAAATCAGAAATTGACTTGGTCAAATAATATTTTTGGCATAAGTAAAGATGCTGTCAAATGTTTAAGTTTCTTTAACCGCTGTAAAGCTTACTTTTCTACATCCGATCTTCTCAACATCTATAAACTATACATTAGGCGGAAAATAGAGTATAATGCACATATTTGGACTGAAGCAAACAGCGCTGGGTTATCTCGCCAAAGTGCAAAACAGAGCTTATTGGCAACCCCATTGGTACCTCAATGCTCCACTCTGCCATCGCCGTACTGTTGGGTCATTGACCCTATTTTATAGATACCTTGTAGGGGTGAATACCACCTGTTCGAAAGAAATAAAACAATTAATGTCTCCACTCAGAATTTTACAACGTGAAACGAGGAATGCAACAGATGCCCGCCCATACACTATGGAACTGTCATGGCGTAACACGGCATTTGGAAATTCATTTGCACGTCGCGTTTATGGAACACATGTGTTATAATTGTATGCTTATTAAGACACTAAATTATTAAGACACTTGTATGCTTATTAAGACACTAAGCTATTAAATTTAGAATAAAAATTAATAACGATCTAAGTTACCTATTTCACAGGGAATACAGAAACAAAACAATTTCAAAATATTGAATGATATTGAAAAGCACGAAAAATTAAATATTATTATTGATCATTTAGATATCTATCTATCTAAATTAACCCTTTAGATATGAAGGTACCTTAATATAGTTGTTATACCATCCACTCAAGATATATTATCTCTAATATTTCTAATTTCCGCTTCTCTCTTATTCGATTGTCTCTAATTTCCTCTCACTTCCATCCGATCGGAAAATATCGATTTTTGTGATATTTGTTTTGGTTTTTTAGTTTAAAATATAGTTTTGTTGTAAATGAATTATTTTATTTTGTTTTTATTTAATTTATTTAATTTCGTTGTTAAATATGAATTATATTATTTTGTTAAAAATTTATTTATTTATTTTATTACTATATATTGAAATGAAATATTTTTTATATATTATATTTTTTTTATTATTTTAGTTTAAGGCCTAGTCTTGAGGCTATACCACTTTTAAAAACATTCGCCAGTTAGGGAATACTTCAAAGGTGGTGGTGTGAAAAGGGGAATAACTTATAATATTAATTTATTTCATCATATTAATAAAAATTATGTATAAGTTAACATAAATTAACTTATTGTAAAAATAATTAAATAGTTTATTTTTTGCACTTAATTTTATATGCATTCTAAAAAATTTACTTTATTTATTAAAGCAAATCGATTTTGCAATAAAAATTATTTTTCAACATTTTTTTGCTGAATAATGTACCAAATTAATGCTCTTTTAAAAGATTTTTAAGAAGTTTTTTTTGTTAAAAAGTAGTTAGAAGACATTTTTTAAAATGCATATTTATGGATGAAAATTTTTTAATTAAATTCAATATTTTAAAATTTTCTTTTCCATAAAACTACGTGTATTTTTTTTTTTTTAAATAGAACTATTTAGCTTTCCTCTCAATGTCCAGGCGTTAAAAAAATTATTGTAGGTTATGATAAAACAGATAATATTATTATTATAAATATGATTATAAAGAAAAGAAGGGGAAAAAAATGTTTTTGTTATTTTTCTTTTTATACTATACATATATATGTATAAGCGTACAAGAAAAATTAGCGGAAAGCTCAGAAAATGACATTTCTTTAAAAAAAATGTCTGAATTTTTTCTTATTTTTTTTAACCAAAAATATGATTTTTTACTAAAATGTATATTAAGTTTTCGTTATGAAATACTTGCTGTAAAAATTTTTCATAATTTAGTGAACATAACCTAACAATTCAAAAGCTTTACAATAAATTCTGCACAAATTTGGTTGGTATATTTGAATAAAAATCAAGTTTTTATAATTTTAATTTAAATAAAAATAGATGAAATATATATATGCAAAGAAAGTTTGAAATTTTATCTTTATTCTTGTAAAAAAAAATTAACTTTCTACTCATATTTGTTAATGCTATATTGATAAATTGAAAATCTTGATTACCAAATTCTGGATAAGCAATTTTCGTTTTTTAGGATACAGTTAATAAAAAAAATTCATTGTATAATAATTATAAGTATAAACTGTAGAGTGTATAGGTATTTATTTTTAAATTTATATTGAAAAATTATTTTTTAAAATTCTTCTTTAAAGAATTAACTAAATAAGATTTTTAAAGAATTAAATTATTTACATAGTTATTAGCATCTGATATTGCCGTTTTTAATTAATTTAAATAAGATGTTTAAAAATTTGAATTAAAATCGATTTCCATAAAAAAACCTTTGAGAACGTTATGGATAATAACGTATGTAATATGTAAATTACATTTTTCGGAATCATGTTTTTCTTTACATAAATCTAAAGGGCTGCGTTTGATACCAAATGCAGTTCCCAGTATTTTCTCCAATTACCCTGAATGTTTATTTAAAAATAAAACCGAAAAATTTAATTTTAAAAATTGAAGAAAAATAAATTTAAATGGCTGACATTTATACAAAGCTAAAAACAACAATATACTTTCATATGTTTTATCTGATAATAATTACTTAATTGTAATTTTTATTTTAGAATAACTATTAATTTAAATATTTAGTAGATTTTAAATTTAGAATAACTATTAATAACGATCTGTTCGTTATCTGCTTCATAGGTTTTAAAGAAGCAAATAAATAAAACAAAAGCAAATAATTTCGTTTTTCTATAGCAATTCAATTAAACTCTGATAATAATTTTTCCTTTATTTTAAAAGAAGCTTTATCTTTTCTTAAACGCTGTCAAAATTCGGAGGATGATTGTGAAAGCGAGAAATATTAAATATTATTATTGAACAAATTCAACTTTTAAGTTTAAAAACTCAAAAATATTGTTGTAAACCATCGTAATGTAATTTTTAATTTTCGCCCATTCAAGATCTATTTATTCATTATTTCTAAATTTCTTTCTCTTGCATCTAATTTTAATCAATTGTTTTATAATTTTAGTTATTTTTTTTTAATTTGTGATATTTTTTTATTTTTTATTTAAAATAATTTTATTTTTGGATATACATATATTAATATATTTTTTATTTCTTGGCTGAAGTGGACTAGGACTACCATTTAAAAAAAAATATTAAGTTAATTACCTAATTGTTTAAATTTTACACAATTTTACGTACATATAAAATATATTCCACATGTACATAAAATTTTCAGATTTTACTGAACGTATTAAATTTCAATAATTTTTGTGCTCAGTATTGTACGAAATAAATGAAAATAAATATTTAAATAAGAAAAGTAATTGGAAGCAATTTTTTAAAATTAATATATATCAATGAAAAAATTAAAATTTTTAAAATTATTTTTTAACAAACGATGTAAAAAAGATGAAATTTTAGTACCCCCTTTGGAAGAACTTAAAAAAAATTGATAGTTCAATTCAAGATTTGTAATAAACCCCTATTGTTTCCCATAACATTATGTGTATTTTCATGAAAAATAGACCCCTATAAAGCTTTTTTTGAGTCCAAGCCTTCTAAATTATTGTTGGCTATGATAAGGGTATAAAAAAATTTTGTAAAGAATATCATAAATAGAATAGAATATATAAAAAACGTGAAAGAATACAGTCAAGTCTTAGATACCAGTACGTTAGTATGTTCATCATAGTCTGCCGCTATGCTTATAATATTATTTTTTTAATTTTTCAGAATTTTAAAATAATTTGGATGAGTTTTATAATTTCTAGAACTATGGTTTGTATTAATATTAAAAGTATATATTTATGCATACAAGTACATTCTTCAAAAGCAGATTATACCTTCCACCTAAAGATTATCAATCTAATGCTTTTCAAAATAATATGATATACCTAGCACTATTTAATACTAAGCGGCAAATGTATATTAATTTATACTAAATTTACTACAAAATATCAAATATATATTAATATGCATATATATACATACATATATATTTATTATTATTATATATCGCCATACATTGAAAATTTTTCTTTAAAAATATTTCATTCATATAGAATAACTTCTTATAACTACAATAAAATACGTATAAATACGCCGCTATATATATCTGTCTATATGTACTCTTATTATACATAAACATAATATATCATTCATTCATTCATCAGTGACATATACATGTGACATTCATCAGTGATATGTAAATAAACATGATATGTTATATACATGTAGGAATTGCAGAAATCATAAATTACACACCTCTATATTTCACATTAAAATTATTTCATATAGCTCAATCGGACGGTGATTCTAACATTTAGAAAACAATATTTATTTCATATATATTATAACATATTATAACATATTTATAACATACATATTATGATCTTTTTATTTACTGTTTTTTTTGTAAATCATTATATAAAAAAGAAAGAAGAGGAACATTAACAATGTGGCCGTGGATGAAGTAAAGTCGATTCCAAAATATATATAACTAATAAATTTTATTTGATATTTAAATATTTTTTCATTATATTAAGTACGTTTGATATAATTTTAATTTTAAAGAAAAACTTTATTTTGAACTTTTTTAGAGTAGAATAACTTTTTAATTAGTGTTGATTAAATTTTTGTTTGTTTAAATTGGAACAGTTGAATACTTTAAATTGAATTCTTTTATTTTGCCATTTAAAACAAATCAACTATAATTAAATATATAATATTTTATTATTAATATAAAATACAAATTGTGTTTAATTTGTTTTGGTTCAACATTTGGGGGCTCAACCGGGATTGAGATAAAGAAAAACTATTTTATTAAATTAAATTGTTTAATAAAAATAATGAACAGTTTAAATTAAAAAAGAAAAAATTTTTTTTAATATATTTCAGAATATAAAAGTGATAAAAAGCAGTAATTAAAAAATAAAATACGAACAGTGAAATACCTACATATATTTTAAAGATTTAAAAAAAAAAATAAATCAGATAAGCACTTTTTAAAATTGATATGAACATTTTAAAGAAATTATAAGCATATAAATAACAACTTTAATGTATTTAACATATATAATATTTTCAATTGTACTTAATATTTTTAATATTGTCCGCATTGATTTATTTTAAGTTTTTGTAACGCTAATTCGTTTTAATTTTTAAAAAATAAAATTTTTTTTTGCAATTTTTTTACAATGTAAAAATCTGGCAATTTTTTTACAATATGCGATTTTAAATTTAAATTATTATCAATAAAAACTCGTAAATATTTTATTCCATTAACTATTTCAGTATTTTCGTTATTGAAAACAACAATTTATTATTTAATCACGCAATTAGTTTTATCTATATTTATTTTTAGTTTATTCATTTGGAACCATTCATTCAAATTTTGTAAATCTAAATTGTTTTATTAATACAATAATTTACACCATCATCTATATATATATAAAAGAACATCATCTGCGCTAAATGTAATTCAGTTTATTACAGAATTAATACATTGCTGAATATCATTGAGATATTCATAGCTTTGTGCCTACAGTTTATTAATTCTGAAATGCATTACTTTACATTGCTTTCTATTTTGAAGATATGGTTCAAACCATTTTATTTCAGTACCGATAACATCATACCTTTGAAGTTTTTTTTTATAAAATTGGTATATTAATTGTTTCAAAGGCTCTGTTTAGGTCGAGAAATACTGCAATAATTGTTTTTTTAACCTTTCAATTAGTAATAACCGAATTAAGTAGTGGTTCACAATTGAGTCTGATTGGAATTTGGTGATTAAGTTACTTTTTTTTAAAATAGTTTCCTAATTGCTTAAAAATAATGTTTTCTAATATTTTTGATTCAATTTAGTTTAAATTCACAGGACGAAATTCTCTACAATTTTTTGTTTCAGCTACTTTTAAAATGGGAATTACAACAGTTTCATTCCAAGTATTTGGAAAAGTACCCCATTTGAACGATTCATTAACAATTGTTAAAAAATTGTCTCCAATTAAATCAAAACATTCAATAAAAATATTCTTATTCATCATAATATATTAATATCTCTTTTGTTATATAAAGATTTTAAAACTATTTTCATTTCTTCAGTATTAATTACATATTTGAAATTTAAATTGATAATTAGTATAGTTATATATTATTTATTTCATTTATACTATAGTATAGTGTAGTTACATATCATTTATTTCATTCATACTATTTACAAAATGATTAAATTTTGTAAAAATCTCAAACTCCAATGAATGTGTTTTACTCACAAAATAAAAATCTTTGATTTCATTCCTTGGTTTTTTTAATATGTAACTTTTTTTTTTTAATCTATTTTATAATTTTGTCCTAATTTTTCTTTTATTGCACCTACACCTTTTTTAACAGATTCCTGGTTTGCACAGGTAATTGCACCATAATTTTTTTTTTTCTTAAATGCATTTCTCTGCCACATAAATGTGGACAGGAAATTACACAGCCTTTTCTGTTCAGGCGTGGCTGTAAATGTCGTAAGGGGCTGTAAATGTCGTAAAATGATGTCGAAAAAAGTTTCCTTATTATTAATATTATTAGGTAAGTTCAATCCGCGGTCAAAAGTTGCTTGCAAGTTCGTTTTCTTTCCATTATTTCTTTTTTTGAAGATTCAGAATAGAATTTTACCACATATAAGTAATTCTGAACAGCATTCTCATTACTTTTTTTTTGGTAAATAGGAACAACATTCAAAAAATCTGACAATTTCCATCACAGTATTTATTGGTGCAGTAAGATTTGGGAGTCCGGGTAATACAACATTATTTTTTAACTCATGCTGAGTTGCTTTTTCGAGTAAGCTCTCTAGATTATTTACCTTTTTTTCCAAAGTGGAAATATCTTACTCAAAATTATTTATATGACTATTTAATGTTGTATTTTCCTTTAGCAATTCTTTGTTTTGAGTTATTACCTCTTCCCATTGACTCGATGCAAACGATTGTCCCTTAAGTATAACACTACACATTTTTTTTTTGAAATAGCGATATTTTGTCATTATAACAATCAGTAAGGTCGAACGGTCTCAGCTCTCTAAGGTAAGTTTAGAAACATAAATTTTGAAATTACAAGAAATTGCTTTATTTGAATCAATTAATACATCTGCCTCATTCGTTGCGTCATCTGGTATTATGACAGATTCATTGATGATGATGTTTTTGGGCAAATATTCTGCACATTTTCAAGTAATGCTTCCATTTATTGTCGAATTATGCGTCCTTTTATCATTTCAAAAAGTTCAATTGTGATTCTACATTCTAGTACACCTACCATGGAAGAACTTTTGGCATGAACACCTTTACTTTTTCCAGTAATATCCTTCTTACATGTTTTGCACTGCTTCGATATATTGCAACACAGATTTATATTTCATGTGGAAAAACTTGGCGAATTTGTAAAATTTATCCACACATGTGATAAAGTTTTCTTCTTGTATTTCCATTATATCTATGTGAAGTATCTGGGATGGAAAACTCTCTATTAGTTTCTCCTGCATCTCCGGTTTTGATGGATGTTTGTCGAATTTACTGATATTGCCGATTTCACAACTTTTTGTGTATCGTTTTATCAAGCTGCTCATTCTTGAGAAGTGATATTTTTTTAGTAATTCTGCTGATTTTACTTCACAATTTTTCTCTTTATGTTCTTTTTGAGATCTTCAGTGTTGTTTTTCTATAATAGTTAACTCTCTTTCTTCGTTGGGACAAATGCTAAAAGTGATTAATGTTTGAATGTTTGAACTTTGCCAAGCATGAATAGAATAAATCAATAATCATAGTCTGTTTAACATCATATTACGAGTGGAGAGCATAATGTTTAACTCTAGTAGCTTAAATAAAATGAATACTAAAATTAAAGATAATCCTAATTCCTAATCTTATAATCCTATAAGCTAATATAGGTAACAATATTAAACTGATAATTTTGTTTTCCTTTCCACTCCTATTATAGGAAGCATAGGACATCCACTAAGTAATTTATAATTCATATTTGATTAAGGCTTCAGTTTTGAGAATCATTAATTTGACTAAGCCGTTGTTTACTCGGCTGTAGCTATTGCAGAAGACTATGACACGTAAATATTTTCCTTTATTTCTACGCCTTCTATCATCTTATACAAGAATTATTCGTATTATTATTTCCTTATATATTACAATATGGTATTAATTATAAGATATTATAAGATATCGGGGTTTAAACCCGAGAATTTTCGAATAAAAGCTGGATTAAACTGTTAATATTACACATTAATCTAATAACATTTGTAAATAATGACTCAATCAGTTAGGCGTTCTCTAAATGAACATTAAACTGATGCTTGTGTTAAGCAAAGTGAAATAACAGAGTTAAAATATGATACAAACTCATATATAATATATTACGTATAACAAGATAATAGTTTTGGATAGATAAAGATTATAGTTTTTTTTATTGATGAACGCTGAGTTAGGACTTTCGGTATGTTGTGCATTTTCAGACTAGGACAATCTATATAAAAGATTTGCTATTCAGTTTCTGTAGGATTTATAGGACATACTACCACGAATAGTACTGCCAGATTCTGCAATCACAGAAAACTTGTTGAAAATTTATAAAATGTCAACTTGTCAACTTTTAAATACCCATACGAATCTTTTAACCCTCTGCATATAGTACTTACATAATATCATTTTAACTTTTCATTATTTTTAAATAAATATAAAAACTGTACATAGTTACTTTAACTACCTCAAGTCTTGGCTCAATAATTGCAAGCTTTGTCTTATTTAATCTTATTACAATTACAATTAATGTATTGTAGTTATTAAAAAGTCATAAAATTTGTTTTTGTTTTTAAAAATAAGTTTGTTAAATATATTATTTAACATATCAAAAAAAAAAAAAATCTATTTCTAAAATTTTAAGTAAGAAAATTTTTTAAAGACCGATTGTATTTTTATACCCGCACGATAAGTATCAGGTATAATAAAATTACTCCGTTTGTATCACCTCGAAATAAGCGAGCTAGATTTACCTTTAAAGGTATATATCGGGTCAGAATCAAATTCTGAGTCGATTATTCTTCGTCCGTCCGTCAGCGCAATAACTTAAAATCTAAGAAAGCTAGAGTATTGAAATTAATACAAAATATTTTTGAATCAATTTCTATTAGAGCCATGCAATTTTAAATGCTGATAGATATCGTAAAAAAATTGATTTAATGGAACAACTTTTTTTTGTAGCCCCACCCGTTATGGAGGTACATATAGCTCCCGAAAGTTCGAAAAAGCTCTATATTTAAATTGTTATAACACAAGTTCAATAAGGTTGATATCGTCAATCTGAAGATTACAAATACATATTATATAATAAATATATACTTGTGCCATACGGTGTCTTAATTTGAACTTGAAATTTTGAGAGAAGGTAGATATTTACAAATAAATATGAGTCATTTCAGAAAATGTTTTTGTATTAGTCCTCGTTTAGGAGCTGTAAGGGGCCAAAAACTGAAAATTCCCTATTTTTAAACACCTGTAACTGGAACACCTGTTGAAATTTTTTTTAAGTAATACATAAAAATTAAAGCAGCATTACATTTTTATTTCTGTTCTGTTCTGTTATTTCTGTAGCAACTTTAGTTAATAATACAGGGTGACTTTAAAATTGACGGAAGTTTTGAATTAATGAAGAATTAATGCTGGTGTCCCTCAGGGATCGGTTTTGTCCCGCACTCTCTTCTTAATATTTATCAATGACCTACATTCAATTACCTCCAATCCAATCCATAGTTTCGCAGATGACAGCACCCTTGTAGCTTCCTATGAATTTCATAGTCGCTGTGGTATTAATCACCAAATTAATAGAACAGCAAGAAACTTCACAATCAGTGAGCTAAATAATGATTTAGCGAAAATCCAAAAATGGGAGTTGAATCAACAGAGTTGATTTCAACACCAAAAAAATGCTGTTTAATCTCGCGTAAAGTAGCTACTACTACACCCAACCTGACTTTTCAGGGTGAAGCTTTGCAGCACTCAACAGATTTAAACATTCTGGGCATCGAGTTAAATCAGAAATTGACCTGGTCAATTTTTTGGTATAGCTAAAAATGCTGCTAAATGTCTAGGTTTCTTGTATCGCTGTAAAGCTTACTTTTCTCCTTCCGATCTTCTCAACATCTATAAAATGTACATTAGGCCGAAAATGGAGTATAACGCACATATTTGGGCTGGAGCACCCCAAACAGCGCTGGGTTATCTCGACAAAGTGCAAAACAGAGCTATTCGCCTTATTGGCGACCCCAGTGTTACCTCAACGCTCATTGCACTTTGCCATCGCTATGCTGTTGGGTTATTGATCCTCTTTTATAGATACCTTGTAGGCGTGAACACCTGTTCTAAAGAAATAAAACAATTGATACCTCCACTCAAAGTTTTCCAACGTGAAACGAGGAGTGCAACAGATGCCCACCCATACACTGTTGAACTGGCAAGATGGCGCAATACAGCATTCGGAAATTCGTTTGTCATTTGCACGTCGTGTTTATGGAACCTTATGCCCGCACATGTGTTCCCAAAAGTTGGTAATTCATTTCTGTACGATATATCGAAATTTGAACTTGAAATTTTGAGAGAAGGTAGATATTTACAAATAAGTATGAGTCACTTCAGAAAATGTTTTTGTATTAGCCCTCGTTTAGGTGCTGTAAGGGGCCAAAAACTGAAAATTCCCTATTTTTAAACACCTGTACCTGGAACACCTGTTGAAATTTTTTTTAAGTAATACATAAAAATTAAAGCAGCATTACATTTTTATTTCTGTTAGCAACTTTAGTTAATAATACAGGGTGACTTTAAAATTGATGGAAGTTTTTTAGATTTGATTTTTCTCAATTTTTCTAACAAATTTTTCGAACGAATTTGTTTTTTTACTTGATAACTTAAAATTGTTGAGGATGATGCGTGGTACAAAAAAATAAAAAATATAACGATTACTTGATGAATTTGTATTTAGATTTTACAATGAATTTGTATATAGATGGTATAGATGGTATTCTAAATTTGAAAAAGTACCGAAAATTGTACGAAAACTTGAAAAATAGTACCAAAAAAAATAATTAAAAGAGAACAAAGTTTTATATAAATATTAAACATATGCACAAATGCATTTGAAATAGTTTTCAAAACATTCATATTTAAACAAATGTTGTGTATACTCGTTTTGAAGTTTTCAAATTGATTCATTCATTCAATTGATCCATTTGATTCATTTGATTTATACACTGAGTACACTGAATATTTTTTTCTTTGTATATGTGGAGTAATGGGTAACGTGATAATAATAATATAAGTATGTATATATTATACCAGAGAATGAAAATAATACTTTACATACATTCCATATATAATAAATTCCTTACAAGTAATTAATAGAAGATAAATTAGGAAAATATAAAAATTAATAAAAAGAATAATATGAATAATATAATGACAAAAAATTATTCGGCCACGCCTTTGCAAATAAATAGTTAAAATATTCACCCATATTCTTGAAGACTTATCATACGAAAAGTATCACTGACGCGATGATTTGTTATTCTGCAAGACTCTAAAGTGATGTTTTCCATTTGACCCGATATTAAATGTCAAAAGTATCGTGTGTAGCGTTTCTGGAAGACTTTTCCTACGAAGCGCCATTATAGCCATTTTCTATCACGGCAAAATTCTTGTACGATAAATATCACTTTTCGCAATTCTTAGGAATTAAGTATTTTTTCTTTAGTTAAGTCTAAGTTTAAATAAAAATATAAGAATAGGTAGAGTGGAAAAGAAGTATGTATATATAATTAAAAATAAATTAGTATTTTAGTGAATGTTGTTTTTGTTTAGTATATTTTACAAATTAAAAAATTGTTTTTGTTTTATTTGTAAAATATTTTATTTATTGAACTGGCATCGTAGTACATACATACATAGTTATAAGTTGTAAGAAGCCCCCGTGTCTTGCAAACTAGAAGTCGGACCGACATGATTAAAAAAAGGTACTCCCTGATTTTGTTGTAGAATTAAAATATAAAAAAAAAAAATAAAAAAGTTCGACTTTAAGCCCGCCCAAAAAATAAGGTGCCACTTTTTGGTACATTTCTAATTTTTTTTTTTTATTTTTAATTTCTATTATAGAATCGGGGACTAGGTTTTTTTAATCACATCGGTCCGACTTCTAGTTCACAAGATACGACGGCTTCTTGCAACTTATGAATATGTCATTTACTATTTAAAAATCAAACCTCTTTTTTAAATAATTTTAGCTGAACGTTTTTTCGTATATAGTAGATTTAGATCCATAAACAAAAACATAATACATATAATATTATATATAATATTTATACCCGTACGATAGGATCGGATATAATAAAATTACTCCTCCGTTTGTAACACCTCGAAATAAGCGAGCTAGATATACCTTCAAAGGTATGGATCGGATCAGAAAAAAATTCTAAGACTTTTGAGCCATGTCCGTCCGTCCGTCCGTCCGTTCGTCCGTCAACACACTAACTCAAAAACTAAGAAAGCTAGAATCTTGAAATTTACACAAAATATTCTAGGAGTAATTTGTAGGTTTCCTATTTTTTTTGGTTGAGTTTGGACCAAAACTTAGGGTAGCTCTCGAACACCTAACTTTTAGATCCCCACATTTTTTTTGAAATAGACCTATGAAATTTTAACCGCTGATAGATCTCACAAAAATATTAATTTTATTTTTAATAACTTTTTTTTGTAGCCCCACCCGTTACGGAGCTACAGCTCCCCACAGGTTCAAAAAAGCTCTATATTTAAATTGTTATAGCACAAGTTGTATAAGATATATCTTCATTTTGAAAACGCCAAACGATTACTACTTTTATTAGCTTTAAAAGTATACATACAATAAATATATATTTGTGGCATACGGCGTCTTAATTTACCGTTATGCGAAACTCAAATTTTGCAAAATCTTTTAACCCTTCTATCTTCTAAACGCTTTAAGTTGGAAACTTGAAATTTTGACAGAAGTTAGATCTTTGAAAATACCTTTGTCAACTCTTAGATACCCGTACGAACCGTTAGTATGTTCACAGCCTGTCACTCTGCTTACAATATTATTTTTTTAATATTTTGGTATTTTAAAATAATTTGGGTGAATTTTATAATTTCTAGTACTATGGGTTGTACATATATTCAAACTATATGTTTATATGTACATTCTTCAAAAGCAGATTCTAACCTTCCACATAACGATTATCAATCCAAAACTTTTTCAAATATTCTATAGTACCATTTAATACTAAGCGGTAAATGTATATTAAATTTACTTAGTACAAAATAGTAAATATAATTTTAAATATTATATTATACCTATTATATTTAAATATTCCATTGACAGAATAATTTCTTATAAGTACAGTAAAATACATATATGTATGTAAATACTACGCTATATAATATACATATATACTCTTATCATTCATTCACTAGTGACATATACGATATGTAAATAAACAATTTATCATATAAATAAAAATTCTTCAAGCAACCGTTATGTTGTTTATTTATTTACATTTTTTTGTACTACGCATTATATCCTCAACAATTTCAAATTATCGAGTAAAACAAATGCAAAAAATTTGTTGAAGAAATTTGTTAGAAAATTTGAAAAAATCAAGTAACACTTTCGTCAATTATAAAGTAACCCCATATTATTAAAAAAAGTTGTTAACAGAAATAAGAGTATAATGTTGAAGCTTTAATTTTTGTGTACTACTTCAAAAAAATTTTAACAGGTGTTCAAGTTACAGGTGTTTAAAAATAGGAAATTTTCAGTTTTTGACCCCTTACAGCTCCTAAACGGGGGGTGATACAAAAAAAATTTCTGAAATGACTCATACTTATTTTCAAAGATCTAACTTCTATCAAAATTTCAAGTTTCCAACTTAAACCGTTTAGAAGATAGAAGGGTTAAAGGATTTTGCAAAATTTGAGTTTCGCATAACGGTAAATTAAGACACCGTATGCCACAAATATATATTTATTGTATATATACTTTTAAAGCTAATAAAAGTAGTAATTGTTTGGCGTTTTCAAAATTTTTATTATTTTTTTTATTATTTTAGTTTAAGGCCTAGTCTTCAGGCGATACCACTTTAAAAATAATCGCCGTATCCCCTACCTCAAAGGAAAAGGCGAATAACTTATAATATTAATTTATTTTATTATAGTAATAAAAATTTTAAATAAGTTAACATAAATGATGCATGATGCTTTATTAGCAAAATGCAAAGCGTTAAGACTAGGTAGAGTCTTTCTAAAATGGATTGGAGATTTCCTTTCGAATCGCATGATTCGGGTACTTGTCGATGGTTATTCATCTGACAATTTTATAATTAATGCTGGTGTCCCTCAGGGATCGGTTTTGTCCCGCACTCTCTTCTTAATATTTATCAATGACCTACATTCAATTACCTCCAATCCAATCCATAGTTTCGCAGATGACAGCACCCTTGTAGCTTCCTATGAATTTCATAGTCGCTGTGGTATTAATCACCAAATTAATAGAACAGCAAGAAACTTCACAATCAGTGAGCTAAATAATGATTTAGCGAAAATCCAAAAATGGGAGTTGAGAGTTGAATCAACAGAGTTGATTTCAACACCAAAAAAACGCAATGCTGTTTAATCTCGCGTAAAGTAGCTACTACTACACCCAACCTGACTTTTCAGGGTGAAGCTTTGCAGCACTCAACAGATTTAAACATTCTGGGCATCGAGTTAAATCAGAAATTGACCTGGTCAAATTTTTGGTATAGCTAAAAATGCTGCTAAATGTCTAGGTTTCTTGTATCGCTGTAAAGCTTACTTTTCTCCTTCCGATCTTCTCAACATCTATAAAATGTACATTAGGCCGAAAATGGAGTATAACGCACATATTTGGGCTGGAGCACCCCAAACAGCGCTGGGTTATCTCGACAAAGTGCAAAACAGAGCTATTCGCCTTATTAGCGACCCCAGTGTTACCTCAACGCTCACTCCACTTTGCCATTGCTGTTGGGTCATTGACCCTCTTTTATAGATACCTTGTAGGCGTGAACACCTGTTCTAAAGAAATAAAACAATTGATACCTCCACTCAAAGTTTTCCAACGTGAAACGAGGAGTGCAACAGATGCCCACCCATACACTGTTGAACTGGCAAGATGGCGCAATACAGCATTCGGAAATTCGTTTGTCATGTGCACGTCGCATTTATAGAACCTTATGCCCGCACATGTGTTCCCAAAAGTTGGTAATTCATTTGTGTACGATATATCGAAATTCAAGAAGAACACTAACATCTTTCTTCAAAATAACTATCCAAATTTTTTCCTTCATCCTCCATAATCCCAATTTTCCTATATTCAAACACCCAAGTAATCCTTCCCCCATCCTTTTCCCCAAAACCAAGCTGTACATTATATGATTATGTATTAAAGGTCCAATCCTATAGTTTGGTTTTAAAGGGGGTGGTTTGGGTTGGTTAGAGTCCAACACTACTCAGAGGAACCTCGTGCAGTTCTTTTGAGTGACTTTTGATGTTTTACACCGTCCCTCGTAAAAAAAAAAAAAAAAATTAACTTATTGTAAAAATAATTAAATAGTTTATTTTTTCCACTTAATTTTATATGCATTCTAAAAAATTTACAATATTTATTAAAGCAAATCAATATTGCAATAAAAATTAGTTTTCAACATTTTTTTTTGCTCAGTAATGTACCAAATTAATGCTCTTTTAAAAAGTTTTTAAGAAGCTTTTTTTTGTTGAAAAGTAGTTGGAAGATATTTTTTAAAATGCATATTTATGAATGAAATTTTTAAATTTTTAAAAAATTCTTTTTACTAAAAAACGTAAAAAAGATGGAGCTTTAATGCTCCCTTAGGACGAAATTAAAAAAAATCTGTAGTTTTTGTGTTATTTCCAGATTTCTAGGAGGACTACTATTTTTTTCCATAAGACTACGTGTATTTTTTTTGAAAAAAAGGACTACTATTTAGCTTTCCTCTCTCAATGTCCAGGCCTTCTAAAAATTAATGTAGGTTTTGGTTGAATATATATTTGTTTACAATAGAGTATAGCTTTTACTGTACTCTTTCTTGATTGAGTGTAGTGAATTAATTGTATAGTATAGCGAGTATAGCAATAGAGATAAAAAACAAATGTATCCATGCACATCTTTAATAAATATATACTAGGGGCCCCTGTTAATGTGTAGTGAAATTTTATGTTGAATCTTAATTCTTATAATAGACAGTTGCAGTTTAGAAAAATAGAATTTATGGAAAAAGTACAATCCGTAAAAATTCAGAAAGCAAAACCAAATTCGTCAAAACACTAACTGAAATTATTTTTAAAATAACGCCAAAATAAAATTAAATTGTATAAAGAGCCTGTAGTTGGTGTACGTATATTTAGAATTTAGATTATTTGGTATTGTGAGTGAGGACTATTATGTCTATTTATTTATCGAGTTCGAAATGAATGTTTTAAAGGTACGTGGTGAAAACAGAATAGGTATCATTAAAACATTCGGAAAATGCACAAACAAAGGTTGGACCAAAATACAGTTAAATTTTTTTAATGAGCAACGTTGTCTGTAACAATATTGCCTATAACATTTGCCTATATTGTCTGTAACAAAAGACCCTATAGGTATTTGTCGTACAATCCTTGATTAAGATTGTACATGTAACATATAGTACAGAGGGCGAGAAAACCGTACAAATATTACCACAATTGTACAAATGGTAACCCTGCATAAAATTGACATACAAAATATTTAAAAATAAAAAATTATTCAAATTTAATTTTGGTTATAAGAACTGCTGTGTACTCAAATTTAAGTATATGAGAAGAAATTGAATTAAAAAAAGAATACAATTAGAAAATCGCTTCAAATAATATACAAATATTCATACATAAATGCAACAATTTAATAGAAAAGTAAAAAACCAAAACAATTATATATTTGAATTTTAAAGAGACTCGTCCACTGGTTATTCATAAGTACATACTTAGATACGTATTGATTATTAATATCAGATTAATATCATTCATCATTATTTAAAAGTTCAATAAATATTGTGATAAATGATGATTTTTATCAATTTTTAAATTTTTTTCTTTACACATGCATAAGTTAAGTACATTACATACATATAGCCAAAGAATAGTTGAGCCGTTGAGGTCGAGTCGTGTCGAGTCGAGACTCGTGACTCGAGAGGAAAAAAAGAATACACAATTTTAAAGAGAGTAAGTGAGAATGTCTCTTATAATTTTGTTTTTTTTTCGTTATTCTGTTTTGTTGTGTACGTTTTGTTACTACATACTACTGACTAGGTACCATACTACTGTAATATAAATATGAAATGTGTTGTTTTTTTTTTATTATTAATATTATGTATAGGTTTTATAGTAGAAAAATCGTAAAAAATATGTAGTTACTGATGTTCAAAGCTTGAAACGGAATTCATAATACGTAGTGTGTGGCTGAAAACTATACTAAATTATAATTATAGATTATAAAAAAAAAAAAACAAATGTGTATTTTATTTCAGACTTGTGCGTAAAAAATATCTTATACTTAAATAAAAAAGTTAAATAGAAACATTTTAATCCGAATCACTGGTATCATTGGCATTATCATTAGTATTAATTTTATTTTTATCTTAACCCGCTTTTTTCGCCAAATTAAAATTATAACCATTTAAATTGCTGACTCTTAATAAATTTTTTGTTTCTAGAATTGACGAAACAGTTTCTGTTTTCAATCTATTTCGTAGGGAAATTTTGTTCAAAGTAAGAGAAGAAAATATCTTCTCACCATTGGCTAAGGAATGTGAAATAGACAAAATAGCTTTTGCAATTCTTGCAACATTTAAAAATAAGCGTTCATTCAAAAAATTTTTGACGTTTTTACCTTTGCCTAAAAATTTTATGAGGTAAGTTTTTAATTTCTTCATGTTGATAAGTTACGAAAATATAAATTTTTATAATTTAAATTATAAATAATCATAAATGTTTGCTTTGAAACGTACAGTTGAATTAAATAATACTGCTTTCGAGATGTTTTCACAAAATTATTAAAATAGTTCGAAAAGCTTTAGTATTTCATAAAACCGTGCAATGGTACGCCAGATATGAAAAAGTACCAATTTTGGTACTAAAGTGCCGTCTATGACAACAATGGTATATATACTTGTATTCATATTGGTATATATACTTATATATCATGTTTATTTACATACCATATATGTCACTGATAAATGAATGATACATAATAAGAGTATAGATATACATATATATATAGCGGCGTATTTATACGTATTTTATTGTACTTACATATAAGAAATTATTCTATAAATGAAATGATGTATGGCGCTCTATAATAATGTACATAAATAAATTATATACATATATAAATATTTATTTGATATTTTGTAGTAAACATATAGTTTGAATATATGTACAGACCATAGCTCTAGAAATTATAAAATTCACCCAAATTATTTTAAAATACTAAAAAATTAAAAAAGTAATATTATAAGCAGAGTGACAGACTATGAACATATTAACGGGTTCGCACAGGTATTTAACAAGCGCAACTGTACTCGTTCTCGTTAAGTATGTGATTTACTAAAAAATGTAGAAAATTACTTTATTCGAGTACACAAACAAAAGCAAATTAGCAAATCGCTTATACACGACTAGTTAGTAATATAAAATATTTCGGGGAAGCAGTACGAAATCTGATTATTTTTAATCTTGCTTTTTTTATCTTGTTTTGTTTAATCTTGTTTTTTTAACCTCGTTTTTCAAAATCTTGTTTTTTTTAATCTATTTGTTTTCAAATCTTGTTCTCCTAAAAATCTTACTAAATCTTGTTTTTAGTTGTTTTTAGGTCACTTCCAATGAGAGCAGCGCTTTTTTGAGGAATGTTTTTATGTAAAATAAATAATTAAGAAATACTTCAGAATTGATTAGAAAATTAGGGTTTCAATAATTTGTTTAGAGGGGATTTGTTCTTTTATATTAAAATTCAATGTAAAAAAAATAGTTAGGATGGATTTTAGAGTTGATGACAAAATTAGGGTTTCAATAAATTGTTAGGAGGGGGTTTGGGAGCTTCCCCACTTTTTTACATTATTTCATTTTGAATGTATGTAAAAAAATTAAGAAATATTTTAGAGTTGGTTGGTTGCAAATAAATTAAACAACAGTCTTGTTTTTTTATAGGTCAGTTCCAATGATTGCAGCGCGTTCTTGCAGAGTCGCAAAATTATTTCAAATGAATGAGTTTATATCCGATTGTATTTAATGAAAGCGGCGCATTTTTGCGGCGTAACAACGTGTGTAAGTACTTTTAAATTAGGGACGAGGTTTTTTGCATGTATATAATGTATGTATATGATAAATTTTGGATTAGCAGGGATTATATAGTTATGGATTATATAGTTTTTGTTTTATTTTATTTCATTTTTAACTTATTTGGGCGCCCAAATAAATTAAAAACTGAAAAAAAAAAATAAAAAAAAAACAAGATTTTGAAAATCAAGATTAAAAAAAAAAAGATTTTGTAAAACAAGATAAAAAAAAACAAGATTTTGAAAAACAATATTAAAAAAAACAAGATTTCGTAGGTAACCCTTAAAAATGAAATAAAATGAAAACAAAAACAAAATTTTAAAAAACATGGTAATAAAAACAAGATTTAAAAAAAAAACAAGATTTCGTAGGTAACCCTATTTTAGCATCATATATAACAATTTCTTTAATCCATTTTATTTTGTAGAAGTATATATTACAAGAAATTTTAAATGAAATTTGTGGTCTTACCTAGAACTCTCAGTTAAATTTCACAAATTTTACATTCAAATAATTTAAACAAATTTTCACCAATATGATTAGCTGTTTATATTTTCATTTTTCATTTTTCAGTTTTATTTTTTTTTTTTATTTTTTTTTTTTACGAGGGTTGGTGGAAAACTCGAAAGTCACCAAGAGGAACTGCACGTGCTTCCTCAGGGTAGTGTTGAACTTTAACCAACCAAAACCACCCCCCTTTTAAAACCAAACTTTCAGATGGAACTTTTAATACGAATGTACAGTTTGGTTTTGGGGATAGGGATGTGGGAAGGATAATTGGGAAAATTGGAATTGGGAAATTTGTGTAAACTTTCACTTTATTCAGCAATGAGGAATCTTAATTTCAATCAGACAAATTAGTGTCAGTAGCAATGTGTATAAATAAAAATAAAACATAAACCTAGTTTGGGTAATTTAAGTAAGAGTGTAAACCATGCTTAAAAAATACGGATTGCATATATCTTATATAATAGCTATGAATAATGTTTTTTAAAACTTTAGAGTTGGAATATTAGTCGAGTATTAGAGTCGAGTACCGAGTCTGAATAACTACTCAAATACTCGGCGAGTCCAATTCCGAGTCGAATCCAGTCAGAAACCCTATCTAATCCTTTAATTTTACCTCCTTATGAACATAGATTAAATTTGATTCATCTCAACACCTTGGAAAAACAGCGTGAAGTTGCTGATCTCATATTACTAAGTGAACTGATTAAAGGAAATATTCTGCCATCCCAATTATATGACAATTTAAGTTTTTGTTCCAATTCCAGGTTAAGATCTGCTAATATTTTCAATTTACAATTTCACCGAACCAATTATGGTAAACATGAACCGATCAATAGAATGATGTGTTTATGTAATAAATATAAATCCCGTGTCATTAATTCGTGTCATTAATTTTTTATTTTTAATTGAAGTTCATAACCTAAGCTTTATTTGATTATCAAGTCAACTAAAGCTTATAATATTTAATAATTTAATATTCTGTTATTTACTAATTTTCTAGAATAAGCAAATTATCTTCATTAAAAATTTATTGTTTTGTTTTGTTAATACAGTCTTTATTTCTAGTTTCTTAATTCAAATTTAATTAATAATCTTTAATTGTAGTTTTTATTTTATTTTTTTTTCTCTTTATATTGTTAGTATTAATTTTAAGTAATATTTTGATTTTGTAACCTGCTTGATCTAACCTTGTAATGAAATAAATAAATATGTTTACGTGTGTTAACAGTTTTTCTTAGTTACAAATGGTTTCGGACCTACAGCCCCTCAAAATGGCTAGTCCTATTTTCACATTTTTTCTTATTATATGAAATTAAGAATATTTTAATAAAAAAAATTTCAATTTTTGGTGTAAGTCACAATTCTATACAGTTTGTACTATATTTTGGAAATGTGCGCTTTTAAAAACCGCTGGTTTACATTCTGCCTTGTTTCATTTTGAAATTATCCCAATATTTTATTTGGGGTAAATTTATTATATAAAGTTGAAAGTGTGTTTGTTTATTTGTTAATTATTTATTCCTACACTGTGTATCCATTGTCTTCTCTATATCGTTCCGACGATTCTTCGTTAACCGAAAAAGTTTGTTGGCTTGATAGGATCCTGAAACGTTAACTCATTGGGGTATGCCGTTCTGACAGAAATTCTATTTGAATCGTGACCAATTTTTTTATAATGCTTTATATCCAACATTATCATTTAATTATAACGTGAAAACAAAAGGTAATAATTTGGCTATATGTTACTTAAGGTCCCGTGTCGGATCAATTCTAAACTTTTATACAAACATGCTTGGTCATGAATAAACACGTTTTGCGGGGATTTGGTTCAGCGATAACGTCATTAAATGGGCGACCAAATAAATTAAAAAATGAAAAAAAAAATAAAAAAAAAACAAGATTTTGAAAATCAAGATTAAAAAAAAAAGATTTTGTAAAACAAGATAAAAAAAAAACAAGATAAAAAAAAACTAGATTTCGTAGGTAACCCTTAAAAATGAAATAAAATGAAAACAAAAACAAGATTTAAAAAAAAAATAAGATTTCGTAGGTAACCCTATTTTACCATCATATTTAACAATTGCTTTAATCCATTTTATTTTGTAGTTCAATATAAAGAATAATTATAAAAAAATGTAATAAAAAGTGTTATAAAATATGTAAAGCATAAATATAAAAAATGTAATAAAAAGTGTTTTAGAGATTCTTTTTAGCATATTTTTATAAAATTTTGAAGAAAATGTCTGTCTGTTTATGTTTGCAAAATTTCTTCACCATTTGAGATAAAGGAATAACATTAAACATACATAGATAAATTTCATATAAAACCAGGAAAGGTGTATTGTAATCTGTGACAACTCTAGGATACCCGCATGAGCATAATATAGATACCACTGTAAGACAAAAATTCAAAAAAAAAGATCACTTTAAGGTCTCAATGGTAAAATATTTTTATTTAAAAATATGAAAATTAATATTATTATCATTTATAAGCTTTTTCCATCTTTTTTACAGTCAAATGCAATAATTTTTCATTCAATTTAAACATTTTTTTATCATTATCATTATCATTTTATCATTCATAAACATTAAACGATTTTCTAATTAATCTAAGAAAAACTTAATAGTTTTTTATATGAAATTTTTTTATTTTTTAGGGTTCTATTTCAACTTGTATTTTCTATAATTTAAAAACCCAAGCAGGTAGAAAATTAGTTGGACCCATTTTGGAAAGGCCAAAAGAATAGCTAATTTATCCTAAAAAAGTACCGTTATGTAGGCGAGTTTTGTAGTAATGGAAAAATAAATGGAACTGAAAAAATGAGTTTTTAGCTTTTTTGAGGTTTGTCCCAAAACTATATGATATCTTTCAATCAAATACATATCTTCAGAAAGCTCAGTATTAGACCTTTTAGATGAACATAAAATATTCTCCAAAAGTTATTTAGTTAGAAAGGTATAAAAAAAAATATGAAGGGTAAATTTGAACTTTGAAGGGCCCTTTAATGACGTCATCGCTGAACCAAATCCCCGCAAAACGTGTTTATTCATGACCAAGCATGTTTGTATAAAAGTTTGGAGTTGATCCGACACGGGACCTTAAGTAACATATAGCCAAATTATTACCTTTTGTTTTCACGTTATAATTAAATGATAATGTTGGATATAAAGCATTATAAAAAAATTGGTCACGATTCGAATAGAATTTCTGTCAGAACGGCATACCCCAATGAGTTAACGCTTCAGGATCCTATCAAGCCAACAAACTTTTTCGGTTAACAAAGAATCGTCGGAACGATATAGAGAAGACAATGGATACACAGTGTAGGATAAAATAATTAACAAATAAACAAACACACTTTCAACTTTATATAATAAATTTACCCCAAATAAAATATTGGGATAATTTCAAAATGAAACAAGGCAGAATGTAATCCAGCGGTTTCCAAAAAGCGCACATTTCCAAAATATAGTACAAACTGTATAGAATTGTGACTTACACTAAAATTTGGAAATTTTTTTATTAAAATATTCTTAATTTCATATAATAAGAAAAAATGTGAAAATAGGACTAGCAATTTTGAGGGGCTGTAAGTCCGGAACCATATATAACTAAGAAAAACTGTTAACACACGTAAACATATTTATTTATTTCATTACAAGGTTAGATCAAGCAGGTTACAAAATCAAAATATTACTTAAAATTAATATTAACAATATAAAGAGAAAAAAAAATAAAATAAAAACTACAATTAAAGATTATTAATTAAATTTGAATTAAGAAACTAGAAATAAAGACTGTATTAACAAAACAAAACAATAAATTTTTAATGAAGATAATTTGCTTATTCTAGAAAATTAGTAAATAACAGAATATTAAATTATTAAATATTATAAGCTTTAGTTGACTTGATAATCAAATAAAGCTTAGGTTATGAACTTCAATTAAAAATAATAAATTAATGACACGAATATAGACAGTTCTTTAAAAAATCTTTTGTTAATAGGAAATTAATATGGGATATATATTTATTACATAAACACATCATTCTATTGATCGGTTCATGTTTACCATAATTGGTTCGGTGAAATTGTAAATTGAAAATATTAGCAGATTTTAACCTGGAATTGGAACAAAAACTTAAATTGTCATGTAATTGGGATGACAGAATATTTCCTTTAATCAGTTCACTTAGTAATATGATATCAGCAACTTCACGCCGTTTTTCCAAGGTGTTGAGATGAATCAAATTTAATCTATGTTCATAAGGAGGTAAAATTGAAGGATTAGTCGATTAGACCAAGGTAGATGACAAAGGCAAATCTAAGAAAATTTTTTTGAATAGATTCAATTTTTTTTATATGGATTTGGTAAAATGGGTTCCAAACTTGGCTGGCATATTCAATGTTAGGCCTAACTAAGCAAGTGTAGAGAGATTTAAGAACATAAGGAACATAAGTGAGACTGAAATGAAAGCTTACTATCAAAAAGTACGCCAAGATCTTTAATAAAATTAACGTTTATAACAAATTGGTTATTAATAGAGCGTGAGTACAAAATTGGAATAAAGCGACGAGTGAAGCGAATAAAAGCACATTTTTTTATATTTAGAAGAAGGTTATTATTACAACACCAAATATAAAAACGACTAAGATCATCTTGTAAAGCTAAAGCGTCATCAAAAAAAGTAATTTTTTTATAAATTTTCGCTGTTTAATATAGTTGATATAATGTCGTTGATAGAAATTATAAATAAAAGGGGACCAAGATGACTGCCTTGAGGTACACCAGTTGTAGCTTTAAATTTAGAAGAAATTACAGATCTAAATAAAATAGAGTAACTCCGATCGGAGAGATAAGAGTAAATCCAATTTACGATGTGAGACGACGTGAGAAAGTGACAAAAAAGTAAGAGAAAGACAAAAAAAAAAATTGAACTTTTGTTTTAATAAATTTAAAAAAATGAAATATTAAAAATAATAAAGTCTTAACATTAAATTAAAATTAAGAAATTAAGAAATTTTAATACTATATAATAATTGTAAAAATAAAAAAAAAAAAAAGGAATAAAGGAAAAGGAAAAATTTCAAAGTCCAACTGAACGCGCCAAAATAGAGTTTATAAGTTTACAAAAATTGTTGATCTTAACTTAGATATATAAATATTATAAAAATAAAAATTTTTCAATATCTGAAGAAGAAATCAATAATTTTCTATTATGAGCAAACTATGTAAAATTTGCAAAAAACAATTCCATCGTAAAACAAAAGGAATACAGTGCAGTGGTATTTGCCGAAACGTTTTCCACCTAAAATGTGCATCGGTTGCTGATGAACTTTTTAATGCTGTCCAGGCAGAGTGCGACTTGGAAATGCAATGACTGTCCTAGTAAAAGTAATGAATCGTTCGTTGTGCTGGGTGACAAAGAAAGTGAAGACGAGTTGAACAATGAATCTTCACTATTAGTAATAACGAAAAGGATTTAACCGTACCCAAGCCATCCGATTGTGTAGGAGAAAATCTATATAATTGCTTGCAACAATTAGCGTCCGCTGTTAATGGCATTCACAACACATTAACTTTTGTTAACTTTAAAATAGAGGAAATTTTCCAACAAAATAAGTTGATATTGGAAGAGAATAGCACTCTCAAAAAACAAATTAAACTTAACGAGGATAGGACATATAAACTAGAAACTTTGGTAAACAAATTGCAAGGAGAAATAGATGGGATTGAACAACATAAAAACCAGTCCAATATTATAATTTCCGGGCTACCTTCTAACTTAGACAATACACAAAATACTGTATGTACCATATTTGATAAAATTCAAGCCAAAATTCCTAAGGAAAACATTTTAAGTGTTACTTGTTTAAATAAGCATAACAATAATAAGGAAAATAAAAATACTTTATACTTGGTAAAAATGAAAACCGATAAAGATAAAGAAGAAGCTATGGCGAAGAAATCTAACTACCGAAACCTTTTCACAGTTGAAGTAGGCCTTGAAAAATATGGCAACAAGCAAATTTTTTTTCGTCCACATCTTACCTCTCTTCAATCTAAATTACATTATGAGGCTAGGCAGCTTAAAATCGCTGGAAAATATTAATATCTGTGGATCAAGAATAATAAAATTTATTTACGACAAAATGAAAACACAAAGGTATTTTGAATTGAAAATTTTAATGACATTAACTTTGCTAAAACTAAACTTTGCAAATAAATACAATATAGATAAAATAATTTTTCCAAAACATTCATTTTTGATTAATAAAATTTCTTTCTTTGTTATTCTCACATTATTACACATAAATTTGGATTTAATTAACTTTTCAAGTAAAATAACTTTTAATAACATAACCTATAATATTATATTAGTAATTTGTTCTTTTTATTTTTACTTTTTATTTTTATTTTTTATTCTAATTACAACAACAACTTTAATTAACATAATCTATAGCATTGTCTTAGATCTTTGTTTTTTACTTTTTTATATCTATATACATAATTCTATATTTAATTTATATTTCATAGCAAACAATTTGTCAAAATCAGCAATTTCAGTTTTATACAGTTTACAGATTAACTCATTTATAAACAATTGGTCAACTAACGTCTTTAAACATAATTTATTATTTCTTATATATTTTAGTACAATTTATATCTCAACAATAACAAGTAAATTTAATATAAACTTAATCTATTTTACAATTTTTATAACTCCTAAAATTATATTTTGCTCTTTCAGACTAAATTCTTATCCTTTAACTTTAAACTATTCAACTTTAAATATTAACCTTAAACAATTACACATTGCTCGTATTTACATTTCATATATTTCAAATTTTTCTACATTATTATATTTACGACTAAATCTATTTCACTTATTATTTTTTTCTCAAAATTATCTATTAACTTTAAACTTTACAATTTTAAACACTAATTTTAAGCAATTATACATTGGCCATATTTACATTTTATACATTTCAAATTTTTCTACATTATTATATATACGACAAAATCTAATTCACATATTAATTTTTTTTCAAAATTTTCAATTAACTTTAAACTTTACAATTTTAAACACTAATTTTAAACAATTATACTTTGGCCATATTTACATTTTATATATTTCAAATTTTTCTACGTTATTATACATATTTACGAATAAATGTAATTCACTTATTAATTCTAATTCAAATTATCCACCTATGATATTATATAAAAACATCTTAATACTATATAAAAAAATAATATATATAAACATACATATCAATCTTCTACTACTCTTTTTTTTTTTTGGTCAGCTGTTAAATTTAATATTACATAAAAATATAATAAATATTAATTTTGACAGATTACAACTGTTAATTTTAACTCATGCTATACAAATTATTACTTTATACTATATATGCACTTAGATGAAATAGAAAACGTAGAAAGCCATTTCAAGGTGGCACATTACCTAAATTACGACCATAATTCAATGAGTATAAAGTATCAAAATAATTTTAACATTTTGTACTTAAACATACAAAGTTTAAGAAAAAAAATCTTTGAATTAGAAACATTAATCGAGAATTTTAAATGTAACATAGATGTAATTGTTCTAACTGAAATATGGCTACTTTCTTCTGAGAATAAATTTTTCAATCTATCAGGATATGATTCATATTTCATTAATAGAGACAAACCATATGGTGGAATCGCTATCTATATAAAAAATCACAATTCTAGTAATATTACTATTACTGAAGAATTTGACAATAGCCAAATATTAGGTATTAAGATAATGAAGCAAAACTTTAATATTGTTGGAATTTAATGATCGCACGAAACACGTCCTACTAACTTTATTAATAGAATCGATGAATTGACTTCCAACTACAAAAAATCTATAATAGTAGATCTATGATTTCAATCTTGACTTGCTAAATATAGACAACCCGGATATAGTCTCATATAAAGATATGTTGCTAAGTAATGGTTTCTTTATCTGCAATAAGATTTCTGAAACTTTCGCTACCAGATTTGGATCACAATCTAAAACAATAATTGATCATTTTCTAACCGACATTGTAGACAAAAAATATAATTTACATGTCTTAGATTGTTCCTTATCTGATCATCAAATGCTTTTAATCAGTACAAAACATATAGAAAATAATAATTGTAATAATATTCAATATAAAACCGTTTTAAATTACACCAATATTACTAGCAATGATTTCTGGCTAAATTCTGAATCATACAATGATGTTGATCAAATCATTGATAATCTCTCTGCTTTAATAAATAATAATATGGAGCGTATTGAAATAAAAAATGTTAAAAAAAAAAGATATGGATAACTGAAGAGATTTTATGTGTAATGAAAATGAGAGATTCCTTTTTTAAATATAAGAAGCAACACGTGAATAATACTCATATTAACAACTTGTATATTCAATATAGAAATAGAGTTAAAAAATTAGTTATTGAGGCAAAAAAAAAATAGTGCTCGGACAAAATTTCTTTATATCCGAGTGATACAAAAAAACTTTGGAATTTATATAAGGAGATTATACTTAATACTGATACACCCGTTTCAAAAAACCAAGTTAAAACTCTATGCGAGAATGAGAAAATGTTAGATAATCCAAAAGACATTTCCGAATGTTTCAATAATTTCTTTGTCAATGTAACCAAGGAAATAAACATATCTAATACAATTATTGATCATGTTTATTTAAGCCAATTCAGTCGTACCATATCTTCAGAATTCCAATTAACTCCAACAAATCTCGAAGAAGTCAGCACGACTATCAGCTAATTAAATGCTGCAGCAGCTACAGGAATTGACAATATTTCTACGAAACTCATCAAACGTTTTGCGGACCGATTAGTCCCTATATTTGTTAAATTAATTAATAAATCATTTAGTAACGGCATTTTTCCAAAAAAACTCAAAACTGCAATTGTAACTTCTATTTATAAAGACGGAAATAAAACTGACTGCTCAAACTACAGGCCTATTTCTATTCTCCCAGCAATTTCAAAAATTTTTGAAATTGTGATAAAGAATAGATTATCTAACTTTTTTTATTCTAATGATATCTTGAGTGAACAGCAGTTTTGTTTTCAATCAAAATCTAACACCACAGCTGCTTGTCTAAATCTAACAGATTTCATATCAAAAAGTATTGACAGGAAAAAATATACCAGCTGCGTCTTCCTTGACTTGAAAATAGCATTTGATTGCGTGGATCATGAAATCTTATTGCTGAAACTTTCCAACTTTAATTTTTCAAGAATTCAAATACAATTTTTCGAATCTTACCTATTTAATAGAACACAAATAGTTCGCATTAATAATATTTGTAGCTCTGAGAAAAGCATATATAAAGGGGTACCACAAGGTTCTATTTTGGGATCGGACCTCTTTAAGTTATACATTGATGATCTAACTCGTCTAGCCCTAAAAGGGGAAATACAGCTGTATGCTGATGATGCGGTCTTAAAGTACTCTGAAAATAGTGAAGAAATTACAAAAACTTCAATTCAAAATGATCTGAATGTCATTCAAGAGTGGTTAAATAAACATATAGGATCAGTCTAAATATTAAGAAAACTAAAATAATTCTCTTTGCTAATAAACCATGGAACTTAGGTACAAGTATTCTCTTTAGAAATGAAAAAATTGAAATTGTCAAAAACTTTAATTATTTAGCTTTAAATTTAGATTATAAACTTAACTGGAGCAATCACATCGATTATGTAAAAAAAAGAATAGCGCCATACATATTCATCCTGCATAGATTGAAAAACTTTTTATCTAACAAAGCCCTATACACGATCTACAATTTCTATATAAAATCTCATATTTGTTATCTATACCCAATCTGGCGAAGAGCTGCCAAAGATTATTTGAACAAGTTATACATTTTACATAAAAAAAGCATAAAGATAATTAATCGGTACCCGACTCAACATCCAACAAGTTTATTATATTCTTCCCAATATATTAGTTTAGCAAACATTTGTAAATATGAGCTATATGTCTTGGCTTTCAAGATTGTAAATAATGATATAAAGCATACTTTTATCTTGAATAGATTGATTGACATTCATAACCACAATACACGTAACAAAGCGAACTATTATTTATCATTGTTTCGTACAAATAACCAAAGTAATAATGGGCTGTATAATTGTTTAAAAGCATACAATGAACTACCGTAAAGTCTTAAACAGATTGCGAATCTACCTACGTTTAAAATCCGAATTAAAGCATTTGTGTTAGAAAGTTAAAAATAAATAAAATAAAGAAGTAAGAAAATAAGGGGAAGGTCGAGGGAATGTTATCTGTTATATTAGTTGTTGTATTCTATTTATTCACGTAGTCATATGTGGATTAAATTCAAATTTATAGTCTTAGATTATTTAAAAAAAAAAAAAAAAAGTAAAAAATAAAAAATGTGCTTTTATTTGAAAAAAAAAAAGAATAAGTAAAAAATAAAAAAAATGTAAAAACTTTTCATGTACATAGATGATAGGTATTATTATTTTTATTTATTTTATTACGTTTAATATTACTTTTTAATGAACTTTATTATTTTTAATGAATATTATTTATATGAACTTTATCAGACCAAACAGCTCAGGCTACGGTCAAATAAATAAACTTGTATTACTAAACACTTTATATAAAATAATAATTAATGTAATCTAAATTATAAAATACGATAATAAAGAAAAAAAAAAATAAGTAGGAAAACCTAGTTTATTCAACTTAAAAATGATAATATTATGTGGCAGCGAGTCAAAAGTTTTACTATAATCGGTATATATCACATCAGTTTGGAAGCCTTCTTCCATATTTTTTAAGAAAATAGAGGTAGCTATAACTAGATTGGTGGTAGTAGATTTTTTTTTTACGAAACCATGTTGATATGGATAAAAAACAAGTACAGTGATCGTATATAGAATCGAATACTATTAGCTCAAAATATTTAGGAATAGATGATAGTTTAGCTATTGGGCGATAATTGATTACAACGTTTTTTCGATCTTTCTTATAAATAGTTTTAATGAGAGCATTCTTCCAAAATGATGGAAAAATACCATAATATATTACTAGAGCTTTAATTTTTATGTCTGTGGCAAATGTATACAGGTGCCTAAGTTACAGGTGTTTAAATTTTAAATTTTTGAGCCCTAATAGCTCATAAACAGGGGGTGGTCCCGAAAAATTTTCTGAGGAAACTTATACTAAAGTTCTTTCTTACTTCAAAATTTGAAGTCCCTATTTAAAAGCGTGGCGGAGTTACAAAGCTCGAAAAATCATGCAAAATTTGGTTTTTACATAAAACAAATTGTAAAATTTTGATATTGATTTATAAAAGTAAAAAAAATTCCTGTTGAATGGCGTTTCCACATTCAAAAAATGTTAACTAGAACATGAGATATACCATTCCAAAATAGAGTTTTTTCAAAGTTTGAGAGGCTGTAGCTCTGTAATGGATGGGGAGCTACATGAAATAGTTGTTCTACAATATTAATGTTTTTATGAGACCTACCCATAGGTAAACATTTTTTTCTATATATCTTTAACGGTGTAGGTGTTTTGTAAACAGACGAACGGACGGACAGAGTGAAACTAATAGGCACATTTTTTCAAATTTTTTTGGAAATCTGCTAAAAATTATCTTTCATTTTGTATGTATGTATATAATTTTTTTACTGTTAAATTGAGCAAAAAATATTTTTTATTGTATTAATAATTATAGGATTACCTGAGTTTTATATTTTTTCCTGGTACATTTAAAACTACATGTCACGCATTTTGGCTGATTAGTAGCCAAATCTTTCAAACAAGTTCTTTTGGGACCACACGACACAGTTTCACATGTTGATCCAACTAGAAAAAAATAATTGTGATAAATATAATAAATAAAGTATAATTAAAAAATTTTTGTAAAGCGAATTAAAATAAAGATAATCAAAAAATTAAAGCATACACATATTTACACAAAGAATAATATTTATCTATAATAAAAATGATTTCAATTTACCTCTTAGACCAGATTTCTTTTAATTTTTTTAATGTTTGCTTGATGTTATACGCTTTACGGTTTAATTTTTAAAACGAAATATTTTCGAAATAGAATAGACTAGCTCTACATGGTTCTGGTAAGACGAAAATGAATGTAAATTGGAAAAAATTTAATGTATTAAAAAGCGCTCAGAGATTTTATTTAGGGTTAGATTTTATTTATTTTATACTAAATAATAATTGCAACATTAATAAATTTAAAAAAAGGGATTCTTTTTATATAAGGAAAATCCAGTGATACTCTGACTATTTTCATATTTTAGATATAAATTTAATGAATTTTTACAAATCAATTATAGCTAATACAATATAATTTTAAGCTTCAGCAATCCAAACTTACAAAAAATATTCAATAAAACGAGAATTAGAATAAGAGGCAAAAAATTAATGACTGACACGCGTGTTTGAAAAATTAACATTATAAGTATAATGTCAAATCTTAACTATAAAATCTACCATTCTGATTTAAATAGTTTAAAATACGATTTGTACTTCTTTGTCGTTGCTGTTTAACATTAAATAAATTTTAAATAAAACTTAGTTTAACGGTGTAGAAGTTTTGTAAACAGACGGACGGACAGAGTGAAACTAATAAGCACATTTTTTCAAATTTTTTTTGGAAATGTGCTAAAAACCAAATTACAAAAAGTTAAAGTCAGAAAAATATAATAAAATGAATTTTTTATTTACGAGTATAGGTAGTATAAAAATTTATATGTATTTATATATATTTATTATGTTATATACATATACATATCTAGTTATTACATTATTATATTTATTAAATTAAAAAACCAATTGCTCACTTCTGTTGGAGGATTGGAAAAGATTCATTATATCATTCAATTCATTATTGCCATGATAAATATCGTTAAAGTTAAATCAATTTGATAATCTCTAACATACCATATCTAACATTTTAACACCTATATAGTTACAGTTTTTGGCTTTTCTTTCCTTTAGCTCTCAAGTCCAATTGTCACGGACTTTTACATAACGGTACCCAGTTAAATAATCTATATTTCATAGAACTATAATAACATGACTTTGATCGGCAAGGTCATTTAAAGATAAAATTTATTATTTTATTTTACTTAAACCGTTATATTATTCCTCTACAATAATATGCAGGAACGGGTTGGTAGGTTTACTATGCAGGTTTACAACTACGTTATAGAGCCTGATGCTGTCTTTAATATACACCTTGTTTCATCTTAATCGATGCTACAGTTTCCGAGATATTGCAGTTAGAAGTAAAAATTTTGGTATAAAATAAAATTTTTCTTCAGTGTTTCTAAAAAGCACTATATGTACATTGAAAATTTTCCAAGCCACTCTCAATTATTTTTATATATTTTATGAAATGCGAAATTAGCAACAATTTTAATAAAAAATGCAATTTCATACTTTACATGCAGGTAAATATCTCTAAAATTGTTAGATCTATATAAACCGTTATAGTCCCAAAAGATAGGCCTGTAAACAACCCTTAAGATGATGTATCTAAAATTATGTTAGGATCAATTTTATAGTTGGTTACAAAATCAGAGTCCCTATAATTTGTTTAGCGTATGTTCTTAACGCTTTTTGAAGATATATATTATATTTCAATACTGTTTGTTTGTTTATGTGTTTCTTAAAATCTATTATAACAATCGATGAACATCGGAAGGCAGTAACTATTAACATGCGTTAAACTACTAAAGCATGATATGAAAATGTAAAAAGACATAAAAGTTGACTTCTTTTCACTGAAATTCAGATACCTAGTTTCAGTGGATTCAATAGAATACAGTTATTTTCTTATAAATAAAGAAGTTGTATAGCAGCTACATGAAAGCGTCGATCGATCTTGCTCAATTTAAATAGCGAAACTAATTATCTGCAATGAATTTTACAAAGGGGAAATAGTAGTAAAAATTCCAAAATTATAGTTCCTTTATTTTTAGAGTTATCGAGCAAGACATATATTCTTTACATATATTCTTTGTAATATCTAACTTATCTCCTTTAAATTTTCACAAACTTAATGGCAAATTTATAATACCCTGAGAATTACGTTCATAGAATTATAAAAAGCGATAATAAATAAATTTTACTTAAAATAAGTAAATAAATTTATACTAGAATAAATTTTTACTATAAAAAGAGAGAAATCTGACGAAAAAATTTATAAATAAAAAAAAACGAACCAGCACACCAAAAATTTGCAAAAAGAAAATAATAATAAGTAAGGACTGACGCGACGATTATTTCGAAAGGATCCAACAGATATCTGTTGCATACATGCATATCTGAATATTTTCATATTTCCAATAGTTTTCATAATAAATGGCTTAAAATATTATTATATTTTAGTCAGCCAGATTTGTGAAAGTCTCCTGGAAAAATATAAAGATTGACTTCAAAATTTTTGAACTTCATAGACCTTGAGGAAGGTTCACCAACATTTTATTATTTTGTTGTCTTGCCTTAAAACGTCGTGTTGCAGTTGCTGTTGCTGTTACTGTTCTTTTTTTTATTCATTATTTTGTTGTGTGGTAATAGCCAGAGAGTTTGAGAGTTTTGCAATAATTTTTTTATGTTTTACTTTTTTGTTATTCAATTTTTCTTCAATTTCACATTTAATATTTTTTTCATATTACTATTCCTTACTAAGTTAATTTTGTGCAATGTGAATTCAACTTTGGACTTTTCGTTTCTGTTTATAATGACGTCGTTATTATTATTTTTTCTTTGCATTTAGATTTTTCACTTTGATTTAAAAAGAACCGTTTAGAGTTTGTTTTTCGTAGAGTTAATTTTTTGGTGTTTTTTTTATCAAAACTAAATTATGATACTTTTAAAATTATAAATTTTTTATATTATACATACCTATGTACATACATATGAATATACATATGTACATACCTGCATATAATGTATTATTAATATTATTGAATAGGTACTACAACTATGTTATATATAGTATTTATCAATATGTATACATACATATACTTTTTATAAATAAATGTTGTAGATCTGTGGATGTTTAATGCAGTTTATTTTTTTGATTTCAAAACAGTAAAAATTTTGTGTTTTCCGAAAAAGTTAAACTTAAAAAAAAAACATATCAAATTGCAATAAATTTCAAATTTATATGTATATACATAAGTATATACCTAGTACATAATAATTTCATTGCATATTTATACGAATTGTGTATAAACACATAAATATACATACATACATACATATGTACATACATACATATGTACATATATTATATTGAAAAAAATATTCCTTGTAATAACTATAAGTATAAAAATATTAAGGATGATTGTTTTTTAATTTTATTGAGTACAACATTTATACATAAGTAGGTAGTTGATTATATCGTCAAATGCGATTATTGACCAAAATACATATAAATACGTTTACATAAATAAGTGTATAAATGCAAACATATGTACGAGTTTCTACATACGTATATATAAATGTCTGTTAATTTTATATAAAAAGTAATTTTTAAGTAAATATTTTTCGAGCAGTTTCTTTTTAAATATAATTTTTCTCATTTTTCGTTTATGTATTATGTAATATACCTATACATATGTACATAATATCTCGTTATTTTTAATATAACTATCTATAAGCCTTTATTTTAGGAAAATTGCTCATCTTATCAATTTTATTTATAAGTTTACGATATGAAATATTATTCTACCAATAAAATGTATTATGTCGAATTTTATATTAAAACAAAATAAAATTTAAAATTTCAGCTTGCAACTTTTCTAAATCTTATTTCGTATTTCAAACAAATAATATCAATGTGAAAAAATGATTTTTTTACGGAGAATCATGGCTAGATCGCCACAGATTTGCTATCTTTATAAATTTCGAATTATTATTTATTGCTTTACTACAAATGCAATTAAACTGCGGCATTTATTTCCTTTGCAAATGGAATTAAAACCCACTCTATGTTTTTGGTATTAAAAGAAGAGAGTAATGTGTAGGACAAAGTCCAACTCTATTTTAGTATAATTGGTACAATTTAAAAACTATTTTCCTTCTTTAAAATAATTGAAAACCGGTTATGGTTTAATTTTACTAAAAGCTTTTTTTCGAAATTGTCTTAGTCTTACAAAAGGCCTTATCCCACAATTAATTAGGTGGGATAAGGCCTTTTGTATTAAAACCTTTAAAATTTAAATTCTCATTTCAGTGAGAAATGAGATCTTATTCGTGAAAAGAATTCTTTTTTTTAATTTGAGCCTTTTTGCTATTGAATTCTAAACTTTAAAGTTTTAGTAGGTATCTAAATATAATGGGGACTAATTTATGTAAAAAATAATTAGGAAGGACTTTATTGCATAAGCAGGGTTTAGGAGGAGTTGGATACATTATCGGGGTTTGGGGGTGATACCCTACTATTTTAAATTCTTTGATGTTGTAATATGTATGTGTTGTAATATATATATATATGTATTTATAATATAAACATGTATGTATTTGATGTTGTAATATATATAAAAAAAGGAAGATTTTAAATTTGGATATTAAATTGGGAGCCGGTCTTTTTGCCGAAAAAAAAATGTCGAAGAAAAATGTTGATTATTCCTTCTAATGCACACTTTATTCCTCCTAATGCAAACAGTTTTTGCATTCAACATTCTTAATTCGATATTTTGGTTTTCAACAAATAGACCTATACCCTATTGAATTTGCAAATATTAGTTTGGTGTCTTACTAAATTATGATCATGAGTAGGCAGATGTGTGTGTAGCAAAAACAAATTAAAAAAAATAACATAGTAAAATTTAAATTGATGTTAATTTGAATATTTATATAAATTCATACATACATATACTTATACTTTCCATTCATTTTAAAAATGCCTTTATATTACAGTTACAAGTGTATCGGTATTAGGAGTATTAAATTTCACTTAAGGTTTTGTTAAACTGTGCGTAAAAATGCGTATCAATTCGATTAAATTTAATTTGCGTACAACATATTCTTGCATATACATATGTATGTACATATGTACATATAGTTACACATATGTAGGAAAAAACACAAAAATATAAATTTGCACTTTATAAAATTTTCGAATACTTTATCCCTTCATAAGTAGAAAATCAATGCTATCCAAACGGGTGCATCACATTTTGCTTAAAAAAAAATTCCGAACGAAAACATCCCGAAAAAAAATCTCGAATTTAAATAATGTTACAAAATCCCGAAAAGAAAACCTTGAAAACCAAAAATACCGAATGGAATTTCTGTTCAAATAAGTACAAATGTAAAAAAAAATTACAAAAATGGATTTTAGAGTATTGGATACAAAACTAGATTATACGCTTTTTCCAAAATATATATGTATAATATGTATTTTGTAACCTACCATAAGATATACGATAATTAGAATCCCGCGTATGCATATACATATATATGTATATTCGGAAAAGTATGTATATGTAAGTAAGTAAGTACCCTGATTTTGTATCCAACTCTCAAATTCATTCTATAATCATTTTTAACATATTATGTACTTACAATAATATTTCAGGCAATAATCTTGAATTAAAATTATTTGTTTTTGGAATCACCGTAATTCGGATTCAAAAAACAAATAATTTTAATTCAAAATTTTTATTTGGGGGGTTTTTTTTCGAGATTTTATATTATTCGGCAATTTGGTATTTTCGGGATTTTTTTTCAAGATTTTATTTCATTCGGAATTTTTTTTCAGTAAAGTGTCATAGACCCATATTGTAGATAGTCACATAAAAAAACTACAAATTGCGCAAAATAAAACTTTAAAACGAATACTTAGTTAATGTATTATATCTAGATTATTAGAATTATTTTCTTTTATTTTTATACCCTACACTTAAAGTATAGGGTATATTAACTTTGGTATGGTGTTTGTAACCATCAAAAGGAAGCGAGTTAGATATGGACATGTATGTATGTTCTGAATCAGGATCACCTCCTGAGTCGATTTAGCGATGTCCATCCATCCGTCCGTTCGCACGATAACTCAAAAACTAGTGAAGCTATCTTGATGAAATTTATATAGTAGGTTACTAATTACGAAAGGAAGGCTAAGTTCGAATCTGGACAAAATCGGTCCATTGGTTCGAGTACCTCCCATACAACTCCCAAAACCGACTACGCATATCTTCAAAATTAATAAAGATAGAAACCTAAAATTTTGTACGAACACATTTCCAAAAAAATTTTATTAATTTCACTCTGTCCGCCCGTCCGTCCGTCTGTCCATCTGTTTACAAAACTTCTACACCATTAACGATAGGGGAAAAAAATTTTAATCATGGGTAGGTCTCATAAAAAAATTAATGTTGTAGAACAACTTTTTCATGTAGACTATTCTATTACGGAGCTGCGGCCCCTCCAGCTTTGAAAAAGCCCTATTTTTAAATGCGTATATCTCATGTTTTACTTAACATTTTTCAATCTGAAAACGCTATTGGAATTTGTTTTACCTTTGTAAATCAATATCAAAATTATACATTTGTTTTTAAATTTAGTATTTAAATTTACCGTCATATGAAACCCATATTTTGTATGATTATTCTACCTTCATAACTCCGGCACGCTTTTAGATAAGGACTTGAAATTTTGAGGCAAGAAAGAACTTTTAGAATTTATATAAGTTTCCTCGGAACTTTTTTGGACTACCCCCTGTTTATGAGCTATTAGGCTAAAAAATTGAAAATTTGCTATTTAGGTGTTTACCTGTACTCACTTTCTTTCGGCAAGGCATAACAATTAAAGCTCCAATAATATATTTTTACGTGTGTTAACGATTTCTTTAAGTTGTATAGAGTTCCAAAGGTACAGTCCCTTAAAATTGCAAAAAAAAACCTATTTTCAGATACGGAAAAGCATAATGCTTTTTACATTATAATGAAAATTTCATAATTATGTCAAATAAAAATGAAATTTAATAGATTTTTACATAATAATTTATATCAAAGCAAAATGCGGACAATTTTTAAGTTTTTTACGAATATTAAGTGACAGGAAAATATTACTTTTATACTTCTTTTAGGTTTCTACGCACTGAAGTAATTCATATTTGCAAAAATCTCAGGTAAAATTTTTTGATACGAAAACAATATACTTACCTTATACATTCATATATGCGGTCGATAAAAAACGTTAATCGTCCTATTATAATTAATATATGTATACATAAGTATATTTATGTATATATAATAAATGTTTAGCAAATAGATAGCTATACTAAATACAACGCAAAGGCTACAAAATTATTTCGAATGCCTTTAACAAATGAACCTATTTTTAGCACATTTCCAAAAAAAATTTGAAAAAATGTGCTTATTAGTTTCACTAATAAAAATAATTTTGTGGAACAACTTTTTCATGTAGCCCCCCCTTATTACGGAGCTACAGTCCCTCAAACTTTGAAAAAGCCCTATTTTTAAATGCATATATCTTATGTTCTGCTTAAGATTTTTTCAATTTGAAAACATCATTCGACAGGTATTTCTTTTATCTTTGTAAATTAATATCAAAATTATACAATTTTTTTAAATTTAGTATTTAAATTTACCGTTATGTGAAAACCAAATTTTGCATGATTTTTCTACTTTCATAACTCCGGCACGCTTCTAGATAGAAGCTTGAAATTTTGAGACAAGAAAGAACTTTTAGAATTAGTATAAGTTTGCTCAGAAAATTTTATCGGACCACCCCCTGTTTATGAGCTATTAGGGCTTAAAAATTGAAAATTTGCTATTTTTAAACACCTGTAACTTAGGAACCTGTACACATTTTACTTCTGCAAGATATAAAAATTAAAGCTACAATAATATATTTTTAAGTGTGTTAAAGGTTTATTTTAGTTGTAAAGGGTTCCAAAGTTGCAGCTCTTCAAAATTGCAAAAAAGCCCCATTTTCAGATGTATATATCTCGGGCTCTGCGTAATAATTTTGCAATCTAAAACCGCCAGAAGATCGAAAATTTTATTATCTATATAAAACAATATCAAAATTATGTAATATTTTGTAATTTACGATTTAAATTTACCGTTATGTGAAAACCACATTTTGCATGAAATTTCTTTTTTCATAACTCCGGCACCCCTTTAGATAGGAACCTGCAATTTTGAGACAAAAAAGAACTTTTAGAATTAGTATAACTTTCCTCAGAAAATTTTTTGGTAGCACCCCCTCTTTAAGAGTTATTACGCCTCAAAAATTGAAAATTTGCTATTTTTAGACACCTGTAACTTAGGCACCTGTACAAATTTTTCTTCGGCAAGACATGAAAATTAAAGGTTCAATAATATATTTTTACGTGTGTTAACGGCTTTTCTTAGTTATATAGGATTCCGGACTTACGGACCTTCAAAATTTCAAAAATGTCCTATTTTCACATTTTTTCTTATTACATGAAATTTTCAAATTTTTGTGGAAATCACACTTCTAAACAGTTTGTATTGAGTTTTGGAAATGTGCGCTTTTAAAAACCGTTGGTTTACATTCTACCTTGTTTAATTAATAGTTAAATGAACTAAGAAACAAGGCAGAATGTAAACCAACGTTTTTTAAAATCGCATATTTCAAAAAGGTAATACAAACTGTTTAGAATTGTAACTTGCACTAAAATTTGGAAATTTCATATATAAGAAAAAATGTGATAATAGGATAATATAGCTATCTATTTGGGCTCCGTTAAAACTTTTTATGTGAATTGGGGTCTTATTTCATATGAAATAAAACCCCAAAATTTTGCATTCATGCTTAAATTGGGGTTTTATTTCATTTATTATTTTATTTTATATTATAAAAACAAAAAACATTTTAGGATCTTATTTCAATTATCATTTCGGGGCTTTATTTCATAATGAAATAAGATCCCAAACAAAATTTGTTGTCTTATTAAAATTTCAAAACAATATCAAGCAGGTTTTTGGCACGCCGATTTGAATCAAGTTAAAATGAATTTTAAGTCAGAAAAATAGAAATATTATATGTAAAAATAGAAATATTTTCAATTATTGTTACGCACCACGGTGTGCGCCAAGCCCCCCTCCCCCTCTTATTGCCCGAAATAACAAATTAAAAATGGATTTCTAAAAATTCTGAACAGCTTTATAAAATTTTTGGAAAAGGGAAAATATCCCCTTTTTCTATAAATTTTACAAAACTGTTCAAAATGTTTGTTAAACTTTCTGGAAAAAGGGGGTAGGTATTCGTCACAGTTCAGTAAAATTTATGGAAAGGGGAATAATGTTAAATAGTTTTGTAAAATTATTGAAAAAAGGAGTATATAATTCCTAGCGACCTAATATTTGTCTTAAAACAACTTGTTTTAAAAAAAATTATAAACCCAATAATATTTGTACTAATATGGATCCAGATGACGCTATTTTGGAAGAATTCCCTGAATCAAATGTAGTGAAGGAAATAGGTCAAGAAACTAAAGAAAGAGCAGATGATATTTTAAATCAAAATATGGAGTTGTTGGACACAACCTCCTAATATGGTACTTCTTCCTTGCAAGCATTTGAAAATTTGTAATAAATGCTCATCAAAATTACAAACTTAAAGTTTAACTGAGAATGGCACAACAAATTACAAATAACCAGTATGTAGAGTAGATGTAACAGAGACCATTCAAGTTTTTATTTAAATTCATAATTTAAATTTTGTTGTCTTTTATTCAATTTTATTTTTGTAAAATATTTTGGATAATATAATTAAGTTTTGCTTATTTGAAACAACAAAAAAAAAGTTTTGGAGTGTTATTTTATTTTTTAATTTGTTAATTAAATGCCATTATTTTTTGGGACTTATTTTATTTTTTATTTTGGGACTTTATTTCATAATGAAATAGAACCCCAAGAAATTGTAATTTGAATTTTTTTTTGGGGCTTTATTTCACTTGCTCTAGGGCTTTATTTCATTTTCATTTTAGGGCCAAATTTCATTATGAAATAAAACCCCAAATTTTGGGATCTTATTTCATTTTTATTTTGGGTCGATAATGTTTGAGGCGTTAATTTACGAGCCATTTATTTGCTAAATATTTGTCACATGTTATCGTTTTGCGAATGGGATTATTTTAATTTTAGTTAATAAATATTATAAGTAAAGTAAATTGAATAAAAAAATTTATAGAAAATTTAAAAGTGATATGCTAACATCATAATATTGAATGTTCTTATGTACTTATGTATACATATGTTCAAATTTGTTAATCTAATCATTAAAACAAGATATTTAATTCATGTTTCATATCATTATTTATAAAAAATAAATATTTCATTTATGCATATTATGTATAATTTAAAAAAAATAAAAGGAAAATATATTTTTTAAAAACAATAAATTGTTTTTAGTACAGTTAATTAACTAGTTCACTATGACCTTTTGTCTCCCTGTTCATCCGTCTATTTGTTTACACAACCGTAACTACACTGTTACAAACTACACCGTTACAAACTACACCGTTTAAAAAAAAAATTAAACGGACGCAAAAGTAACAATCGTAAAACGATTTGTGTATGAAACCCCACTCTCAATCGAAAAAAGTCAAAGGAAATCTTATCTTAAAACTTTTTTCATCATTTTTAAAAAATTGAATATTAAAAAATAGAACAATTTTTGACAGCAAAAATCATAAAATTTTTTAAAACTTAAAAATTTTTAAAAGAGTCTAAAACGTTTCAAACTATTATAGACTATTAATTAATACCTCTAGTGAGTTTTGTTTTTAATTCTGACCAGACTCAACATAATGGGCTAAATTCATAAAATTGAGCTTGAACTTAAATCTTATCTTTTCACACAAAATTTACGTGTGAAATTATATTTTTGTATGAAAAAGGGAAATTTTAGTTCAAACTCATTTTTATGCATTCGACCCAATATCTCTAATATATTTTGTAATTGTCAAAACTATATGTATGTTTTTGGCACGATAATATTTTAAATATCGAAGAAACAAACCTTATTTAAATTTCATTATTGCTTTAGAAAAAACTTATTTACACATCCATAAGTGTATAGTAAACCTTTTTGAAACTTTCGACTCCTGAGATAATGTAAAAGTTTGAAATTTTAGATCAAATGTTTCTTATGCACAATACAGAAAAAAATTCTAAACAAAATTACAATTAATGCTATTGCAAAAACGCATAAAAATTAAAAATCTTCAAAAAATTTAGGAATTTAAAAAAAAGGCAGCTTGTATAAATAACCAAGTTTTGCTCAAGACGGAAATTTTCAAACGTTGCAAAAAAATTATGGTAAAATAATGTGCGAAGCCAAATAAAATGCTAAATATTGCCATGAATATAATAAACAAAGTCAGAATATAAATTAAGGGTTTTTAAAGGCGCAAGACTTTTTCGAAAGATAATGAAAACAGTTTGGAATTGTGACTTACACCAAAATTTCTAATTTTTCCTAGAATTTTATATGTATGAAAAATTATGAAAAATCAAGAGAGAGTTTTTTAAGTTTTAAGCAAGCACTTAATAATTAAAAAAAGCTGTTAATACGTCATGTAAAGCATAATGTTTTAGCTTTAGTATTAACATTTTACTTTGAAAAAATTTGTACAAGTGCCTAACTTGTTACAGATGTTTAAAAATAGTAAATTTTCAATTTTTTATACCTAATAGCTCTAACCAGGGGGAGCTACAAAAATAATTTCTGAGGTAACTTATACTAATTTTAAAATATCTTTCGCTTAATTTAAAGGTTCTAATTGAAAGACTGCCGGAGTTGCATCAAATTCTGAAATTTTTCTTAGAATTTTTCTTTTCTTAGAAGTTGTGAAAAATCAAGCGACTATTTTTTCAATTTTCAGAAAACCTTAAATATGTAATTCAGAAAAACTGTTAAAACATGTAAAAATCTTTTATTAAACCTTTACCTTTTGTGTATTAATTTGCAAAAATTTGTACTGGTGTCTAAGCTACAGCTATCTGAATATAGGAAATTTTAAATTTTTGATTCCTAACAACTCTTAAAAAGAAAATTTACAAAAAAAATTTTCGATGTAACTTATACTAATTTTGAAATATTTTTCTTCTTTACCGTTTCTCTATCTGAAACGGTAAAGGAGATATGAAGAAAGCAAAAACTTGTGAAATTATTATTTAATTTTTTTTTTTTTTATATAGCCATCAGTAAATTTAAATACTAAATTCTAAAAACTTTTATAACCTTGATATTAATTTATAAATTTAAAAAATCCTGCTGTCGTTTGTCGTATTTAGACTGAAAAAATTATAAAGCAGAATCAGACATATATAAATTTGAAAACATAACTTTTTCCACTTTGGAGGGGCTGTTACTTTGCAACCCTATATAACTAAGAAAAACCGTTAACATAATATATAAAAATATATTATAAGAACTTTAATTTTTATGTGTTACCAGCGAAAATTTTGTGTAGGTGGCTAAAAATTATAAATTTTTATTTTTTGAGCTCCATTAGCCCTTAAGCCCCTGTGGTACAAAAAAATGTATGCTACTTCTGAATGATCATTCTTCTCTCAAAATTTCAAACCATCATCTAAAAGCGTTGCGGAGATGTGAAGAAAACAAAATCTTGTAAAATTTTGATTTCATATAACGATAAATTTAAATACAAAATTTAAAAAAATTGTAAATTTTTATATCAATTTATGAAGATAAAAAAAAATTCTGTCGTTTGACGTTTTTAAAATGGTAAATATGTAAAGCTGACTGCCAGATACGCACATTTAAAAATAAGGTTTTTTCAAATTTCATCGTTATATCTTAAATGTTTCTACACCGTTTTGTAAGCTGACGGAAGAAAAAGTTTTTTGAAAAATGTGCTATAAATTTATTTAAGCATTAAATATAAAAGTTTGACATTGCAAAATCACGGTAGTATCTCACGAAAATTCATAATTACAAAATTTGAAAAGTTGAAAACATACTAAAATTGGTTAAGGTTCCACAAAATAATATTTCAATTAGATCGATTAATGCTAAAATGTCATATACAACCAATAGAAAGATGACCGGAATTATAGTTGACGGATGCTCAAAATGGAACACAATATTTTTGCAATTTTTCCGGCAATGTCTTGAAATAGAGTGCAATGCTATTCAAAATGCAATTCTTTTAATTTTACGGGTAATTATAAAACAGCAACATGCCATTTCTAATCTTAGAAAACTGAATAAAAATAAGGTTTGTTTCATATTTATATAGGCATCTGTTTTTTGCTAATATCTTTAAGATTATGACACATATGTAGAACAAAACGATGTTCCGCAAACATGAAGAGAGTAAATTTTATAAAAAACGAATGTTTTCCTTTAATAATTAGGCGGCTTTTAAATTTTGAAAACAATAATAATTATCAAATTTTTTCTTAAATTTTTGTTAAATGTATATACATATTATGTTCGCCTCTAAGACAAAATTTCGCCGAATAAAATATCGCAATAATTAATTTTAATTTAATTGGAAATATTTTAATACCTTGATTTTAAATCCAACTATAAAATTCCTCAAATATTCTGTAAAAAACGTATAACCCTGATTTTTAATCTAACTTTAAAATCCTTCCTCGTGCCATTTTGTTCGGCCAACATATCTATATATTCTGGAAAAGGTGGCAAACCTGATTTAGAAACGACCTTTAAAATTCCTCCTTATTTAGAAACTCATATAAGATATTTTGGATGAATGCCGCATCTCGATTTTTAATGTAACTCAAAAATCTCTCCAAATTCAGAATATCGTATATACATAATATATGTAAAAACTCTGCAAAAGGCGTAAAACTCTGATTTATAACTTTTACATATATTAATGTATTTCAAAATTTTTATTATTAAAAATAATTAATATAAAATAAAAATTCTTTAATTTCCAAAAAAATACTTCTTTATTATTTCTCAGCAGAGAAAGAACTGTTACAACTAATTTTTATTTATTAATTTATTTTATTTATTAAGCCTTAAAAAAATGTTTGTGTTCAAAAAAACCAATATTTACAAATTTTACAAAAACATACTATAATAGGAGTATTTTCAACTTTGACTTAAAATTAAGATAAAGAATTAATATTTATTATTAAACAATTTAGTTGTTGAAGGAAAAATGGCTAAAAAACGTACAGACAAATTTTTTAACGACTTATAACTAATACTTAAAACTAACCTATTATAGACCAATTATTAAATTTAGAATTTACATATAGTTAACTTAGATTATACTGAAAATATTATTTATTAGAGGATTTAAATTGTTAAAACGGTTCTCTTGAAAAATTGGAAAAATACTATTAATTTTCTCTTGAATTGTAGGCACTTGGGCGATTTCATGTAACCTTGCGCTTGCAAAGCATCTGTTTTTTTCTTAGAATTAATTTTAGCACTGAGTTCTGCTTTCTTTGCAGAAGAAGTAAATGCAATTTTGCAGAATCCTTCAATACGGCGAAACCGTAGAAAAGAATGCTGCTAAATATCACTTTACATATTAATAATTTATTGTCTATTCTCAGATACGATTTTCTGTTTAAAATTGGATGAAGCGATTTGACTCAGAGATCCATCTTAAGTATGTGACATTTGAAGAGTAATTTCTTATCTAAATGAATGCCTAGATATTTGATGGATTTATTCTCCCAATTGATTTAATTATTATCTAGTATTAAATTTCTAATTGGTAAGTGACTTGGTTTTCTTTTTCTGGTAAGGAAGATCGTTTTGTTTTCTCACCATTAATTTTAATTTTCCACTTATACTAATAGTCTCTAATATTGGAGAATTCCATTTTCTAAATATCTAATAATATCAGCACAGTTTGGCGAGGATGCTAATACCATCTATTATAGTTACAAGTCAGAGGGTTCGGTGTATAATTACAAGTCAGAGGGTTTTGATTAGCAAAAAACTCTGTTAGTTTCATAGCTTTTTCTTTATCAGTGGTTAAGGTTTCGTTGTTAAGAACTAAGGCTGGAATTTTAGTTCTTTTTTTATTCAGAACTTTGAATAAGTTCCAAAAGGGTTTGGAGCCTTTATTTAAAGATGAAAGAAAGTTGTTCTATGAGTTATTTTTAAGTTCCATAATTTTACTTTTAACGATGCGGTTAAATCTTTTGACTAGTATTTTTGAATTGGATTCCTAGTTCATTGGCATTTACGTCCTTTGTTGTTTCGTAAAGTAATAAAGTTCTTTAAGGCAAGGGAAATTTTTGGCAACCAATATTTTTAATGCATTAATTTTTTTGGAACAATCTATGATCTATGGTTTCTTGTAGCTTTCTATTAAAATTTTCAACAATAGTATCGATTTCAGTGTGATATACTGTTTCAGGAAATACTAACGTGGTTAATTTTCATTTAAGAATTTTGTTAAACTTCTTGCAGTTTGTTTTTTTTAAATAAAAATGTTGTAGGAAGTTCTTTATTAGAAAAAGATTGATTAATGTTAAAAACTACCGGAAAATCATTTGAGTTTAATTCATTTATAGTAATTGGATTATCTAAATAATTACTAATATTGGGGAGAATTAAATCCAATGTTGATGGTTTGTGTCTTTGGTTTATTGGAACATAAGTTAGATACGGTGGGTATAATAATTGAAAAGTACTGTCGTGAAGTTTTTTATGCAAAGTTTTACCCCAAATATTATTTTTAAGACAGTTCCAAACTAAATGTCTGCAGTTAAAGTCACCTTATAATACAATAATGCTTTTGTAAATTCTTAAATAAATTTGAATCATTATTAAAATCATTTAATAATTATTTATTGCTATTTCTACAGCAAAAATAAGCACCTATTATTGAAATTTGATCTCAGTTAGTTTCAATCTTTACAGATACAGTTTCGAGAACTTTCATTTTAATCTTTCACAATAGTGTGTGTTTGATTTTTTTTCTAACTAAAATCGCTACACCTCCTCCCCTTGCATATGCTCTGTTACATACATATACATCAAATAGAGCATCGGAAAAAGAACTATTTTTTAACCAAGTTTCAGTGAGAACTGCTATGTCTATTTTATCTTTTCTCAGTAAACTTAGAAATTCAATTTTGTTATTGGAGATGCCTCTGGCATTCCAATATAAAACTTCAATATTGTTGTAATTATTTACTGACATTATTACATATATATTTTAAAGTAATTTTAAATAATATTTTAATTTGTTCTAGTTTAGTTTTGCAACTTGAAAGTTTGTTTAAAAGGTCTTGTGAGATTGAGACCAACTTATTATACGGGAACAAATCACTATATACATTTAGATTATTGTTAGGATTAAAATTATTACTGAAACTATTGTTATTTGTTTTAGTTGAATGTAAAATACTTGCGTATTAGAGATCATTTGAAGTTGAGATGTTCTCTTTTGTGTTGTAGAATTCTTAGTTGCATTTGGAAGAAAAGGAAAGGCTGATACATCATTTTTGTTGATGTTGTAAAAATGTGGTTTTCTGACATTCTGGGTGGCAAAAAGGCGCATCGTGACCATAGGTTTGGCAGTTGTAACACAATATGTGACCGCTTTTCCTATAAGTATAATAATCCCACTTTATTAAAAAGGGCTCTAATACGATATCTAATTTCCGCTAATTTAAAATGTATTTTTTTAATGTGGATAATAAAATTTTGATGTTGAAAATATCGAGATGTTTTCATTGGTTTGACTTCAATGCAACTAATATCCTCTAGCACAATTGCTGCAGAAACTTCCTCTGACTGAATAGATGAATCAAGGCTATATAAAACAAATTTTATGGGTGCACGTGTATTATGTGTAAAAAATTTCCGTACTCTATTCTGATCCGTTTGTTTGTTATAAAATCTTCAATGGAATTTCTTATAATTTTAGTGTAGACACTAGTGTTTTTTAATAAATAATTTTTAAATTTTAGTGTTTCCATGTATTACAGATTTCCTTATTTAATTTTCCAATGATATTAATCGCTGGAGGTTTAATTTCCTTAGATTTCGTCTCTTGTGGTGTATGCATTACATTATCCACACTAACTGTATCCTCTATTGGACTTAAAGGCTTGAACATATTTGAAGAATTTGGATTCATTATTTGTTTTTTATGATGAATATCTTTATCATTGGAAATACAGTTACTGTTCCTTTTAGGTATTGTGGTATGTTTGAGAATTACACAGTTACTGTTAGTGTTTTCTCTTTTATAATTATTATTATTAGTAGAGCAGTTATATACACTACTATACAGGCCGAAAGATAATCTAATTGTGCTACAATACAACTAATTTTCTTAACATTTTTTTTTTTTTTCTTATTTTTACATTATCAGCCTTTTTCGATAATTACCCAATCATTTAATTTTTGGTGTTTAAATAATTTAATTTTTATTGGTTTAATATATTTACAAAACAAAAATCTATGATCAGCTAATTAGTTATTTAAAAGGAAAATTTGTTTATTTAATAAAAAAACGGTCGATTGTGAAACAGAGTTAAAGTGATTTTAAAATAAAGAAAAAATAAAATGTAAAATTATATAGAAGAAAAATTGAAATTGAGTTTAATTTAAAGAAAATGGTATTTTCTGTTTTTGTGGGATAAAATACCTTTCTTCTACAATATTATTCGATACCGTAGATATAATCTTATCGATAGAGGTTGGTGTGGATGTAACTCTTCCCTCCTGATTCTGACTCCCGGCAGATACCGTTTGGTTTAGAATTCAAACTTTGGTGCGAGAAACTTTGATTTTTAAAATTTCGGACGAATTATAATTACAATTAAAATGAATATTATTGTTATAAAAATGAATGAATCTGCGGTTATACTAGTATACCATTTCCATTTATAATCATGTTTAATTTCTTTAATGTGTTTGGTATTATTTATATTGTTTACGTGCAATGTTTCCAGATCAAATTCATTTACTATTTTCTTTATCTTTATATCACGTTCGATATGTTGTAAAATTTTGTTTACATAATATTGATTGAGTATCATCTAGTTTAAAATCAATTATAGAAATTTTACAATCTGAGAATATTATTAAGTTATTTCCTCAAATTTTAATTTATTTTATTTTTTAATTTTATTTTGTGAATTGCGGGATTTTGATATGGCGGGGTTTTAATTGACGGGATTTTGATTTGGCGGCATTTAGATTTACGGGATTTGGAAAAACGGAATTTCGATACGGACCCATTAATATCAATATGAGAGCCTGCAATTATGTTGATAATAAATAGAAATATGCTGACAAAAATACTTCCTAAAGAAATTATGAAGTAAATTATTTCAATTTTGTTGTTCGTGTTTGTATTTGTTAGTGTTGTTATTGTTATTTGTTAGTAAAAAATATTAAAATGTATGTGTCAAAATATAATTGTGATTATTTTCTAAATTATGGATAAAGTAATCAAAAACGTTGTCTTAAAATAGGCGAAAAGTCAGACTGACTTAACTTAATTTTTATTTTAACTTTAGTTTTTGTATTTGAATTTTTCTCTTAAATTGGCTGATATATCTAGGTAAATTTTCATTATTAATTTGATTCTCAGCTCGATTTTTAATTTCAGTTTTGCTGTAATATGGTTGAAGTTTTGTGATTCGGTTAGTGTTAATTAATTTGAAGCATTTTGTTTTTTTCTGTTTTCATTAAGTTTTTTTACTATTTTAGTTTTATATTTTATTAATTTTTCATGGATAGTAGGATATTGAGAGAATGGGATGGTGCCGTTAATTAAAATTTCATTAGTTGCGGAGTGGTTCGTCTCATTATAAATTTTAACAGCTTTAACATCAGGATCTTCATCTGATGGTAAGCCTTCTTCTTTTTCAACTGCTCGTAAGATTCTAAGATGTTCATTTAACGTAATCTTTCTATATCCGCAATACTATTGTGGTTGTAGTAACGTGAGTTTCAATTCCTTAACTGCTCAAATAATTTTTGAAATAATTTGAGACTAATAAAACCTTTTTCTCTATCTGTGACTATTCTTTTGGGTTTAGAAAGAGAAACAAAATATTTCATAAGTCAATTTTTTAGGTCAGACCAATTCCTTGGTTTAATATGATAAATTTGCGAACGTTTTGAAAATTTATCTATAAAGATAAGGTGTGGATTGCTTTTGTTTTTAAACCAAATGTCCATGTGAACTATTTCTAAAGGTTTACTGGAAGTTTCTGTAACTTTAAGTGGTAGTTTTAGAAGATTGCGGTATTTAGTGGAATTGCAGATGTGACAATTGTTTATGACTCTTCGAATTTCTTCTTTACGGAAATACGGAATTTGTTTTTAAAATTTCGATAAACGACATTAATACCTGTCGACATTTATACCTGATCAACATTGATTTTAAATAAAAAAAAAAAAAATTATGAAGCTTTGAAAACTTACGAAAGAAATGATAATCCAACTTATTTATCCACAACTATTGAAAAAAGCCGAGCACAAGCATCTACAGAATCTAATGACAGTTTTTGTAAGAACTGTATTAAATTTCAACAAAATGATGCTTATTACCAGAAGAAAAATTTTCAGCAGAACAATAAATATGATCGAAAAATATAAATTTAAAAAAAAAATTACATATTTAAAATATCAAAACGAAATATTAAAGAAAAATTATACAAAAAAAAATGATTCTTTATTAAATTTAATTGATGGCAAATTTAATTTACAATTAGTACAAAAACTTTTCTAAAAATGAATTGTAAAACTACTTCAACTTGGACAGAGAATGAAAAAATATTGCCCTGAATATGCATTTTAATTCTCCTAAGGTGTGCATGAAAAAAATTTTAATGAAATGAACAAAATTTTTTCTGAAATGAATGACCTATCAACAGAAGCCATAATAATTTTTGATAAAATAACTATAAGAAAAAATTTAAGTTACAATAGGGCACTAGATGAAATTACTGGATTCTTAGATGTCGATTCTTAGATTAAAAGAACATAAGATGTTGCAAAATATATATGTGTTTTTTTGCTAAGAGGCTT